>JARBJD010000560.1:0-33632 GCA_033064195.1 Blattamonas nauphoetae
TACCTGAGACAGCTTTGATTAAGATAACTGAAGACAATCGGTCTGACACCCGAGACAGCTTTGATTAAGATAACCGAAGACAATCGGTCTGACACCTGAGACAGCTTTGATTAAGATAAATCGAAGACAATCGGTCTGACACCTGAGACAGCTTTGATTAAGATAACTGAAGACAATCGGTCTGACACCTGAGACAGCTTTGATTAAGATAACCGAAGACAATCGGTCTGACAATCTGAGACAGCTTGATTAAGATAACCGAAGACAATCGGTCTGACACCCTGAGATGTTTTGATTAAGATAACCGAAGACAATCGGTCTGACACCTGAGACAGCTTTGATTAAGATAACTGAAGACAATCGGTCTGACACCTGAGACAGCTTTGATTAAGATAACTGAAGACAATCGGTCTGACACCTGAGACAGCTTTGATTAAGATAACTGAAGACAATCGGTCTGACACCTGAGACAGCTTTGATTAAGATAACCGAAGACAATCGGTCTGACACCTGAGACAGCTTTGATTAAGATAACTGAAGACAATCGGTCTGACACCTGAGACAGCTTTGATTAAGATAACCGAAGACAATCGGTCTGGATTACCTGAGACAGCTTTGATTAAGATAACTGAAGACAATCGGTCTGATAATCTGAGACAGCTTTGATTAAGATAACTGAAGACAATCGGTCTGACACCTGAGACAGCTTTGATTAAGATAACTCGAAGACAATCGGTCTGACACCTGAGACAGCTTTGATTAAGATGAAGACAATCGAAAGACATCTGATGACACAGCTTTGATTAAGATAACCGAAGACAATCGGTCTGACACCTGAGACAGCTTTGATTAAGATAACCGAAGACAATCGGTCTGACACCTGAGACAGCTTTGATTAAGATAACCGAAGACAATCGGTCTGACACCTGAGACAGCTTTGATTAAGATAACTGAAGACAATCGGTCTGACACCTGAGACAGCTTTGATTAAGATAACTGAAGACAATCGGTCTGACACTGAGACAGCTTTGATTAAGATAACCGAAGACAATCGGTCTGACACCTGAGACAGCTTTGATTAAGATAACCGAAGACAATCGGTCTGACACCTGAGACAGCTTTGATTAAGATAACTGAAGACAATCGGTCTGACACCTGAGACAGCTTTGATTAAGATAACTGAAGACAATCGGTCTGACACCTGAGACAGCTTTGATTAAGATAACTGAAGACAATCGGTCTGACACCTGAGACAGCTTTGATTAAGATAACCGAAGACAATCGGTCTGACACCTGATACAGCTTTGATTAAGATAAAAGACAATCGGTCTGACACCTGAGACAGCTTTGATTAAGATAACTGAAGACACCGGTCTGACACCTGAGACAGCTTTGATTAAGATAACTGAAGACAATCGGTCTGACACCTGAGACAGCTTTGATTAAGATAACCGAAGACAATCGGTCTGACACCTGAGACAGCTTTGATTAAGATAACCGAAGACAATCGGTCTGACACCTGAGACAGCTTTGATTAAGATAACTGACAATCGGTCTGACACCTGAGACAGCTTTGATTAAGATAACCGAAGACAATCGGTCTGACACCTGAGACAGCTTTGATTAAGATAACCGAAGACAATCGGTCTGACACCTGAGACAGCTTTGATTAAGATAACCGAAGACAATCGGTCTGACACCTGAGACAGCTTTGATTAAGATAACCGAAGACAATCGGTCTGACACCTGAGACAGCTTTGATTAAGATAACCGAAGACAATCGGTCCACCTGAGACAGCTTTGATTAAGATAACCGAAGACAATCGGTCTGACACCTGAGACAGCTTTGATTAAGATAACCGAAGATAATCTGACACCTGAGACAGCTTGATTAAGATAACCGAAGACAATCGGTCTGACACCTGAGACAGCTTTGATTAAGATAACCGAAGACAATCGGTCTGACACCTGAGACAGCTTTGATTAAGATAACCGAAGACAATCGGTCTGACACCTGAGACAGCTTTGATTAAGATAACCGAAGACAATCGGTCTGACACCTGAGACAGCTTTGATTAAGATAACCGAAGACAATCGGTCTGACACCTGAGACAGCTTTGATTAAGATAACCGAAGACCGGTCTGACACCTGAGACAGCTTTGATTAAGATAACCGAAGACAATCGGTCTGACACCTGAGACAGCTTTGATTAAGATAACCGAAGACAATCGGTCTGACACCTGAGACAGCTTTGATTAAGATAACCGAAGACAATCGGTCTGACACCTGAGACAGCTTTGATTAAGATAACCGAAGACAATCGGTCTGACACCTGAGACAGCTTTGATTAAGATAACCGAAGACAATCGGTCTGACACCTGAGACAGCTTTGATTAAGATAACCGAAGACAATCGGTCTGACACCTGAGACAGCTTTGATTAAGATAACCGAAGACAATCGGTCTGACACCTGAGACAGCTTTGATTAAGATAACCGAAGACAATCGGTCTGACACCTGAGACAGCTTTGATTAAGATAACCGAAGACAATCGGTCTGACACCTGAGACAGCTTTGATTAAGATAACCGAAGACAATCGGTCTGACACCTGAGACAGCTTTGATTAAGATAACCGAAGACAATCGGTCTGACACCTGAGACAGCTTTGATTAAGATAACCGAAGACAATCGGTCTGACACCTGAGACAGCTTTGATTAAGATAACCGAAGACAATCGGTCTGACACCTGAGACAGCTTTGATTAAGATAACCGAAGACAATCGGTCTGACACCTGAGACAGCTTTGATTAAGATAACCGAAGACAATCGGTCTGACACCTGAGACAGCTTTGATTAAGATAACCGAAGACAATCGGTCTGACACCTGAGACAGCTTTGATTAAGATAACCGAAGACAATCGGTCTGACACCTGAGACAGCTTTGATTAAGATAACCGAAGACAATCGGTCTGACACCTGAGACAGCTTTGATTAAGATAACCGAAGACAATCGGTCTGACACCTGAGACAGCTTTGATTAAGATAACCGAAGACAATCGGTCTGACACCTGAGACAGCTTTGATTAAGATAACCGAAGACAATCGGTCTGACACCTGAGACAGCTTTGATTAAGATAACCGAAGACAATCGGTCTGACACCTGAGACAGCTTTGATTAAGATAACCGAAGACAATCGGTCTGACACCTGAGACAGCTTTGATTAAGATAACCGAAGACAATCGGTCTGACACCTGAGACAGCTTTGATTAAGATAACCGAAGACAATCGGTCTGACACCTGAGACAGCTTTGATTAAGATAACCGAAGACAATCGGTCTGACACCTGAGACAGCTTTGATTAAGATAACCGAAGACAATCGGTCTGACACCTGAGACAGCTTTGATTAAGATAACCGAAGACAATCGGTCTGACACCTGAGACAGCTTTGATTAAGATAACCGAAGACAATCGGTCTGACACCTGAGACAGCTTTGATTAAGATAACCGAAGACAATCGGTCTGACACCTGAGACAGCTTTGATTAAGATAACCGAAGACAATCGGTCTGACACCTGAGACAGCTTTGATTAAGATAACCGAAGACAATCGGTCTGACACCTGAGACAGCTTTGATTAAGATAACCGAAGACAATCGGTCTGACACCTGAGACAGCTTTGATTAAGATAACCGAAGACAATCGGTCTGACACCTGAGACAGCTTTGATTAAGATAACCGAAGACAATCGGTCTGACACCTGAGACAGCTTTGATTAAGATAACCGAAGACAATCGGTCTGACACCTGAGACAGCTTTGATTAAGATAACCGAAGACAATCGGTCTGACACCTGAGACAGCTTTGATTAAGATAACCGAAGACAATCGGTCTGACACCTGAGACAGCTTTGATTAAGATAACCGAAGACAATCGGTCTGACACCTGAGACAGCTTTGATTAAGATAACCGAAGACAATCGGTCTGACACCTGAGACAGCTTTGATTAAGATAACCGAAGACAATCGGTCTGACACCTGAGACAGCTTTGATTAAGATAACCGAAGACAATCGGTCTGACACCTGAGACAGCTTTGATTAAGATAACCGAAGACAATCGGTCTGACACCTGAGACAGCTTTGATTAAGATAACCGAAGACAATCGGTCTGACACCTGAGACAGCTTTGATTAAGATAACCGAAGACAATCGGTCTGACACCTGAGACAGCTTTGATTAAGATAACCGAAGACAATCGGTCTGACACCTGAGACAGCTTTGATTAAGATAACCGAAGACAATCGGTCTGACACCTGAGACAGCTTTGATTAAGATAACCGAAGACAATCGGTCTGACACCTGAGACAGCTTTGATTAAGATAACCGAAGACAATCGGTCTGACACCTGAGACAGCTTTGATTAAGATAACCGAAGACAATCGGTCTGACACCTGAGACAGCTTTGATTAAGATAACCGAAGACAATCGGTCTGACACCTGAGACAGCTTTGATTAAGATAACCGAAGACAATCGGTCTGACACCTGAGACAGCTTTGATTAAGATAACCGAAGACAATCGGTCTGACACCTGAGACAGCTTTGATTAAGATAACCGAAGACAATCGGTCTGACACCTGAGACAGCTTTGATTAAGATAACCGAAGACAATCGGTCTGACACCTGAGACAGCTTTGATTAAGATAACCGAAGACAATCGGTCTGACACCTGAGACAGCTTTGATTAAGATAACCGAAGACAATCGGTCTGACACCTGAGACAGCTTTGATTAAGATAACCGAAGACAATCGGTCTGACACCTGAGACAGCTTTGATTAAGATAACCGAAGACAATCGGTCTGACACCTGAGACAGCTTTGATTAAGATAACCGAAGACAATCGGTCTGACACCTGAGACAGCTTTGATTAAGATAACCGAAGACAATCGGTCTGACACCTGAGACAGCTTTGATTAAGATAACCGAAGACAATCGGTCTGACACCTGAGACAGCTTTGATTAAGATAACCGAAGACAATCGGTCTGACACCTGAGACAGCTTTGATTAAGATAACCGAAGACAATCGGTCTGACACCTGAGACAGCTTTGATTAAGATAACCGAAGACAATCGGTCTGACACCTGAGACAGCTTTGATTAAGATAACCGAAGACAATCGGTCTGACACCTGAGACAGCTTTGATTAAGATAACCGAAGACAATCGGTCTGACACCTGAGACAGCTTTGATTAAGATAACCGAAGACAATCGGTCTGACACCTGAGACAGCTTTGATTAAGATAACCGAAGACAATCGGTCTGACACCTGAGACAGCTTTGATTAAGATAACCGAAGACAATCGGTCTGACACCTGAGACAGCTTTGATTAAGATAACCGAAGACAATCGGTCTGACACCTGAGACAGCTTTGATTAAGATAACCGAAGACAATCGGTCTGACACCTGAGACAGCTTTGATTAAGATAACCGAAGACAATCGGTCTGACACCTGAGACAGCTTTGATTAAGATAACCGAAGACAATCGGTCTGACACCTGAGACAGCTTTGATTAAGATAACCGAAGACAATCGGTCTGACACCTGAGACAGCTTTGATTAAGATAACCGAAGACAATCGGTCTGACACCTGAGACAGCTTTGATTAAGATAACCGAAGACAATCGGTCTGACACCTGAGACAGCTTTGATTAAGATAACCGAAGACAATCGGTCTGACACCTGAGACAGCTTTGATTAAGATAACCGAAGACAATCGGTCTGACACCTGAGACAGCTTTGATTAAGATAACCGAAGACAATCGGTCTGACACCTGAGACAGCTTTGATTAAGATAACCGAAGACAATCGGTCTGACACCTGAGACAGCTTTGATTAAGATAACCGAAGACAATCGGTCTGACACCTGAGACAGCTTTGATTAAGATAACCGAAGACAATCGGTCTGACACCTGAGACAGCTTTGATTAAGATAACCGAAGACAATCGGTCTGACACCTGAGACAGCTTTGATTAAGATAACCGAAGACAATCGGTCTGACACCTGAGACAGCTTTGATTAAGATAACCGAAGACAATCGGTCTGACACCTGAGACAGCTTTGATTAAGATAACCAGGGTTGGGAGGCGTGAGTACTTTTAGGCTTATCGTGAGATCTTTTGACCTCACGATGAGATTTTTGGGTGAGATCAATCTCCTATTTAAGCGTATCAATTTCTTCAGTTATAGATTGTTGTCTCTCTCTGATTTTGAATATTTCATGACAAAAATGATTCCACTTCACCCCTATTGACTTACTGTCCTGCTTACTGTCACAAAAACGGTTTGAGGACGCATCTTTCCCAGGTTAATTCATGAAACTGTACTTTCCTCATTCTATATGAACTCGTATCTCACAAAAACAGTCTTATGATAGCCTTTTCATCTCTTTCCGCACGTGTATCCTCTTTTGAAGAACTTTTCAAGCTCTGTTAATGAGGATTCAACAGCTTCAATGGGCTTGTTTTGACTCAACATTATGATTGCATATTTTACTTTTGATAACGAAATTTGAGCAAACATAGTATTTTTAGAAGCTTTAAGAGTCAAATTGAAAGAAATCGGGAGGTGAGATCGAAAAACGGTGAGATCGGTCTGATCGAATCCCATGCCTGAAGATAACCGAAGACAATCGGTCTGACACCTGAGACAGCTTTGATTAAGATAACCGAAGACAATCGGTCTGACACCTGAGACAGCTTTGATTAAGATAACCGAAGACAATCGGTCTGACACCTGAGACAGCTTTGATTAAGATAACCGAAGACAATCGGTCTGACACCTGAGACAGCTTTGATTAAGATAACCGAAGACAATCGGTCTGACACCTGAGACAGCTTTGATTAAGATAACCGAAGACAATCGGTCTGACACCTGAGACAGCTTTGATTAAGATAACCGAAGACAATCGGTCTGACACCTGAGACAGCTTTGATTAAGATAACCGAAGACAATCGGTCTGACACCTGAGACAGCTTTGATTAAGATAACCGAAGACAATCGGTCTGACACCTGAGACAGCTTTGATTAAGATAACCGAAGACAATCGGTCTGACACCTGAGACAGCTTTGATTAAGATAACCGAAGACAATCGGTCTGACACCTGAGACAGCTTTGATTAAGATAACCGAAGACAATCGGTCTGACACCTGAGACAGCTTTGATTAAGATAACCGAAGACAATCGGTCTGACACCTGAGACAGCTTTGATTAAGATAACCGAAGACAATCGGTCTGACACCTGAGACAGCTTTGATTAAGATAACCGAAGACAATCGGTCTGACACCTGAGACAGCTTTGATTAAGATAACCGAAGACAATCGGTCTGACACCTGAGACAGCTTTGATTAAGATAACCGAAGACAATCGGTCTGACACCTGAGACAGCTTTGATTAAGATAACCGAAGACAATCGGTCTGACACCTGAGACAGCTTTGATTAAGATAACCGAAGACAATCGGTCTGACACCTGAGACAGCTTTGATTAAGATAACCGAAGACAATCGGTCTGACACCTGAGACAGCTTTGATTAAGATAACCGAAGACAATCGGTCTGACACCTGAGACAGCTTTGATTAAGATAACCGAAGACAATCGGTCTGACACCTGAGACAGCTTTGATTAAGATAACCGAAGACAATCGGTCTGACACCTGAGACAGCTTTGATTAAGATAACCGAAGACAATCGGTCTGACACCTGAGACAGCTTTGATTAAGATAACCGAAGACAATCGGTCTGACACCTGAGACAGCTTTGATTAAGATAACCGAAGACAATCGGTCTGACACCTGAGACAGCTTTGATTAAGATAACCGAAGACAATCGGTCTGACACCTGAGACAGCTTTGATTAAGATAACCGAAGACAATCGGTCTGACACCTGAGACAGCTTTGATTAAGATAACCGAAGACAATCGGTCTGACACCTGAGACAGCTTTGATTAAGATAACCGAAGACAATCGGTCTGACACCTGAGACAGCTTTGATTAAGATAACCGAAGACAATCGGTCTGACACCTGAGACAGCTTTGATTAAGATAACCGAAGACAATCGGTCTGACACCTGAGACAGCTTTGATTAAGATAACCGAAGACAATCGGTCTGACACCTGAGACAGCTTTGATTAAGATAACCGAAGACAATCGGTCTGACACCTGAGACAGCTTTGATTAAGATAACCGAAGACAATCGGTCTGACACCTGAGACAGCTTTGATTAAGATAACCGAAGACAATCGGTCTGACACCTGAGACAGCTTTGATTAAGATAACCGAAGACAATCGGTCTGACACCTGAGACAGCTTTGATTAAGATAACCGAAGACAATCGGTCTGACACCTGAGACAGCTTTGATTAAGATAACCGAAGACAATCGGTCTGACACCTGAGACAGCTTTGATTAAGATAACCGAAGACAATCGGTCTGACACCTGAGACAGCTTTGATTAAGATAACCGAAGACAATCGGTCTGACACCTGAGACAGCTTTGATTAAGATAACCGAAGACAATCGGTCTGACACCTGAGACAGCTTTGATTAAGATAACCGAAGACAATCGGTCTGACACCTGAGACAGCTTTGATTAAGATAACCGAAGACAATCGGTCTGACACCTGAGACAGCTTTGATTAAGATAACCGAAGACAATCGGTCTGACACCTGAGACAGCTTTGATTAAGATAACCGAAGACAATCGGTCTGACACCTGAGACAGCTTTGATTAAGATAACCGAAGACAATCGGTCTGACACCTGAGACAGCTTTGATTAAGATAACCGAAGACAATCGGTCTGACACCTGAGACAGCTTTGATTAAGATAACCGAAGACAATCGGTCTGACACCTGAGACAGCTTTGATTAAGATAACCGAAGACAATCGGTCTGACACCTGAGACAGCTTTGATTAAGATAACCGAAGACAATCGGTCTGACACCTGAGACAGCTTTGATTAAGATAACCGAAGACAATCGGTCTGACACACCACATCTCCTCCACCGTTGTATGCCCGCTGCTCACGACATCAGCCTCTCTCCCGTCACAACATTCAGCTTTATCATCATTTCTAACTCTTCTTGCTTCCTGTTCCACACAGTTCACCCAGTTCATGAGCAACGAAAGCAGTCTTGTCGTGCTCGCAGCGCTGGCCAAGATCGCGACTCAACTCCACCTCGCACAACCGCAGAGCATGTTTCGAACAGCTCTGAAGGGGGCTGATGATATTGCTGCCGATGGTGGGCAGAGGGGATAGAATGGAAGAGACCATGCTCGGATGCGGAGAGATGAGTTCGCTCAGCTTATTTAGTCTTCAGAACCGGTTTCCCCTGCGAGAGATTAATGACGATTGCGTTTTTGTCGTCGTATAGTGTTGAATGTTCATGATTGTTTTGAGTGAATTCAGCAACACTTCATTATCTTGTTTCATGTGTCAAAACGTAAATCTCGACATGAATATCAGCTACCTTGTCGATATGTCGTTCATAGCAAGCCATTTCCATCTCTAATGAGATCTGACCCTTTGAAGAATTCGTGAGTGACACTGACCGACACTTTTGGCCGGTCAGCCATGCCTAGAAATTCCGACGAATGCCGTCGTGATTCCAGAAAATCCCAAAAATCCCGTTCCGTCCGCTCCTTCCCCCACTCCAATCCCATCGTGTCCAATGATCTGTTGGTTCTCCACTTTGGTGTTCAATATCGACAGGAAGATCCTTTCAGATCCTTCCAATCCACGGGAATCGGACAAAACTGCTCCCATTCGGCCTGATTTTGAGTGGATCGCACATTTCGTGAGCGTGATGGATGTGTCCAAGTTCGAGAACTACTCCATCCTCTCAAGTCTCATCAATGGTCCCCAGCCACTTCGAGTGAACTCAATGTGTGATGCACGAACAACGGACGAGCAGCCCGAGATAAACAGCACGTCTGAGTATGACGTTTCATGGTCGAGCTCCATTCGTACTTGGGAGATGGATAATGATGCATTTCTGACAGCAAACAGGCGAGGTTGAATGATGTGTAGATTGGATCGTTGTCGAAAAGGCAATAACTGTTCATTTGAAGTTGGAGGTGCGAGAATGATTGTTGTGTCGTTCTGTCCATTCAACGACAGACATGATGACATCACCTCAAAATTCAAGCATGTCACATTGATATTAGGCAGCTGGAGGACATCATCAACCACATGAGAATTGTCCTTTCGAGCGAATGGTTGAAGAAAATCGGTGAGTCGCACAGTCCCAGAGGGAGGTGAAACGCCTGATATCAACAGAAAAATGAGTAGCATGTACATGGAGGGAGTTCGAATGATTGGGAAGGGGATTTGAGCCTCCGCTAAGGAATGGGTTTGTTTGAAACAGAGTATGGTTTGATCATTTCAACAAATCAAGACACTTTCTTTGGTAAGAATCCTGAGCGGATATTCAGCAATCACGACTTCTTGAATTTGTGACGGAATTATTTATTGGAAAAATGAGATCCATTCATGGAAAATGTGATGTGGTAAAGTGGGTGTGTGTTGTGAAGAGCGAAATGAATGAGTGAGGTCACACCAAGGAATATCCTTGTCAGAATCTCGTCCAACGGCGACCTGTCAAACACAGATCGCCGAAAGAAGAATACGAAGAAGTGATGGTCAAGACAGAAACGTTGAGAACACGACATGCGAAATGAGAGTCGATGAAGGACGTGATGTGAGAAGTGTCAGAGTGATGTGAAAACAAGAGTGTGGAAGTGAGAAGGAAGAAGGGGCGGGATGAAAGATAAATGATTGTAATAGATTCGAACACAAGACCTGCACGGGATGATCATTCGAGTGATGAGCGATGGAGAACGATGGTGATTGAAACGTGACTATCCTGGAAGATGTGGGGGAGGAAAATAGTGATTGCAGTTGTGACATCGGATCATTGTGAAAGTCCCCATTCCAGAAAAGTGGATTGTGACAGTAAAGCGAGGTTGATTGTGTTGCTCGGTAATCCGTTTGTGTTGGTTTTGTTGAAGTGATGAGCAGAGAGAATCACATGAGATGTGATTATTCTTCTGCTCGTTTCTCGTCTCAAGGGAGCCGAGAGTGGTTTGGCTGTGATAAAATGAAATGATAATTGTGTGTGATAAGAATAAATGATGATTGTGAGTGAGATGAGATCAAATGATAAGGGTGTGAGATGATATTTGTGAGGTTAAGGGATGAGGTGTGTTATGGATGCAAGACGACGTCGTTCCCATCTGATTTCTTCTCAGTTTCTCCTCCATCGTCTTTTGTCTTCCCGTTGAAGTGTTGCGAGATGCTCGCCAGTGTTGGTCGCTTCAGAGGATCAATCTGGAGGCAGTTCTCGATCAGTTCGGCCATTTCGGGTGACACACGATCCATCTTCGGAAGAATCCCACTTCCCAGTTGTCGCTGAGCGTTGATCGCATCGATCTCCCCGAAGGGAACAAGACCAGTCTCAATTTCCCACAAGACAAGGCCGAGCCGAAAAACCGTCCCATGACTTGCATCCACAATCTCCTTTCGGTCTGCTTCTTCTGGCGGAACCCAGCGCTGCTCCTCGTTCTGTCGAACTTCCCCCTTCTCTCCACCTTCCATCTGTGGCTGTGAAATCGTCGCAATGTCTTTGGGAGTGTTGAGTCGGAAGAGAACGTCGTCATTTGCATCAAACAGAACCCAGTGCGACGTCAGCTTCGACAGGATCTCAGAGTGCGGCTTCTCTCGCGCAAGAAGCACCAATCCACGTGTGATCTTCTGCTTCACTGCTGTCTTGTCCATCGGCTTCGGATTGAACGGGTTTTGTTGGCTGTGGAGTCGGCTGTAGAGTGTCTCTCGGACAACGACATTCATTTCTCCAATTTTCTCATCTCGAATAACCACTGCTTTCAGTTCTTGTTTGCTTGATTCGAGTTGGTCATCCGTTTCAAGGAGAGGGACAACAGATGCCGTCTTGTGCTTCTCTTCATTCGTCGAACACGAGTCGTTGTCGGAGAATGTGAGAGCGCTGTTCGCTTTGATCATGTTGACTGATTGGTCGAAGTGATTCTCCCCGAATTCATCAAACTTGATCTCAACTTGATTCAATTCTTCTGTTTCACGTTCAGAATCCTTCTTCGCTTTCGACTTCTTGAGGCGTCGACAGAGCAGAACAATCACGAGGAGAAAGATCACGAGAAGCGTCACCACAACTCCAATAATGATTGGAATCATCGTTTTCATCATCTCTTTTGTGTATGCTTTCTTTTCGGATTCTGCCGTCACCTTCACGAGGAAGTCTGACGTCACCACCCCATTTCCATACTTCAGACGACCTCGCCATTCGTTCGCTTCAGACAGTTCCGAAAGATGCGTTGTCAAGCTCAGCGTGAGATTCAGATGCGTCTCGTTCCAGAATGTCGTCGGCTTAGATGAGAGATTGACAACAGCGCGGTCTGATTCGTTCCCTTTCGAGAAGATCTCAAGCATCAACGAGCACGGAATGAGTGTCGTTCCACGCAGGCTGATTGAGAAGACTCCTGTTTTCCGATCTTTCGAAGACGAACATTCATTCTCAGCCAGAGTCGGGATGAACAGAGGAGCATCCACATTCACAACTGAACTTGTAAGCATGCAATCCGACGATGAGATCCACGCTGATGGACTGTCTTTCGTCCCATCTCCGCCTGACAAGCTCAGAACCTGAATTGTGGACTTGTTTGAGCAAGCAATGTTGCGATGAAATGAAGGGAACAATGAATGGTCGATTGTGTTGTCTTCAAAGGCAGTTGTGTGGAGAGTGACGGACCCTCCATCCACAACCAACGCACCAGTCTGCAGTTGAGCGAATGTTGTTCTGAAAAGCTTGGTTGAAGTGTTCGTCAGTTTCATCATTCCACTCGACCAGCTGCATAAGTCTTCTTCATTTGATTCTGATCTCTCCAAGACTCCATCAAAGACAGAGTCCTGAAGTGTCAACAGCGACTTTCCATTCGAAGCTGTCAGAAATGTCGATCCAGTCCAGTCCGACACAGAAACAAAGTCCAGCTGAGCTGACTCAAACGATGAAAGTGAGATGAGAGGACACGACGATGATAGAGACATGAAATGTGTGCTCGAAATGTTCAATTTCCCTCCACTAACTTTCACAACTGCGCTTTCGATCATCTTGTTCCGAGTCACATTCACTCCTTTCAACACTAAAATCCCTCCTCTGTTCTCAAACACTCCTTCATCCGATGTCAGCGTGGAACCATCAAGATTCACAACAAGCTCACTGATTGTCAGATAATCAAGTCCATTCGATTCACCATTCACAATCTGACCCTTCCCAACCACTAAAAGTGATCCAGAATGTCGCAACGAACTCACAGCAACATCAATTCCATCAAACTCCATTTTGGATCTGAGTTCTCCATTTCCAGAAATCTTCACTGTTCCTTCCTTTGTCAACCCAAATCCAGCGTCAACGGTGCGGCAAGGAAGTTTCAGGTTCCCACACAGCGGATGATCTTCTGATGTCGATGTCGTTTCAACAACAATTTCACTTTCTGTTCGACCATGGAAGCAATACAGAAGCGAGAAAGGGTTGAACGTTGCGTCGAATGTGAGTGTCGACGGGTCTCGCTCGATCATCACACTCGACAGAGCACAGCTCGCGTTGAATGTTCCTGCCCAGCTCTCCTCTTTCTCTGATTCCGAATCAACTCCTTTCAGCAGAGCCCAATGAGACTTACCATTCGATAAGCTTCCTCCCATCTTCGTGTTCTTCATCGAAACGTGGTGTGTGTCAGACAGCGAGGCAACGAGGATGGATGGACCATCTGAACTTCGTGAAACTTGCTCGAACGAGCAGGATTCGATCATCACAGAGCTTGAAGTGGAGAAGAGTGAAGTCGTTGTTCGGATCGAAGACGATGTCACTCCATTCATGTTCAGCGATCCATCTGACATTTCGATCAGATGAACATTCAGAATCGATCCCGATGGAGATGACAGTGAGCAGGCGAGAAGAGAGAGGGAGCATTGAGTGGAGGCAATGAATGATTGTGATTGACGAGTCGACAAGAAGAGGAGAGAAAGTGTGTCGAGTGTCAGATGAGATTCGGTCGATGGTTCGTCACGAACCACTTCAATTCGTCCATCTTCAGAAAGACTCAGTTCAGACAAAGACGTCTTCCCAACAATCGAGAACACTCCCTTCGCTTCCATTGTGGTCACAAGAGACGCAGAGTTGATGATCGTCATCGATCCAAGATTCGCTGATTTCATTCGATCCAGTCCAAAGTGCAGTGTTTCGCAGAAAAGGAAGAAGTGACCACATTTCAAGAAAGGCCATCCAGACTCGTCCACTTCCACTGTTTCGGCAATGTCAACCAGATAAGGAAGAATCGAGCTGTTCACGCCACTCTTCGTGTCGTCGGCCCAGATCGATCGTTCTTTCAATCTGTCCCAGCTTCCTTCCCACAAATTCGCTTCAATCATCGAATCCAAATTGTTGCCAACCAGGTACACGTCAATCCCTGCTGTTGATTCAGCGTTGTTCTGAGTCTGTGTAGATGTCACTTCGAATTTCAGATCTGTCATCGAATAATCGAAAGAAGGCGAGGAGGTCGTGTTCACAAGTTCCATCCAAACACAATGAGATCGACCTGAACAGCTGCACGACGAGAAGGTCAGATTGTCAAGCTTGAACAAGCATTCTTCCAACACAGAGGCAACAATCACTCCTGCCAACGAATGCGTCGAAGAGACAGAAGAGAAGGAAGTGTTGGTGACAACCAGACTCGCTCCTTCCTTCACACAAACCAAACAGCCAGCAATCGAAGGGACCAGCTGTGTCACGGAACTGTCCTTCAGGGTGAGTGATGAAGAAGAATGACAATCAGACAGCGATCCGCTCTTCAGTGTCTCAATCTTCACATTGACTGTGGTGACTTCTGCTTCCTTGCTCACTCCAAACAATCCTGATTCTGTGTTTCTCGTTGACTCTCTTTCGTTGATCGTCAGAGTGTGTCCTCCTCCATTCAATCTCACGTTCTTGTCAAAGAGCATCGGTTCAACTTGTTCCACATCTCCTTCCACTTCGATCGTCACATCTGTCAGATCGGACTTCTCTCCAAATCGCTTCCAAAGCGACGGCAGAGACTTGCACGGATACACCGACAGTCCACACACCGACATGTCCGACCACTTCGGGTTCAGATGGCCAGTCAACTCCATCGGAGTGAAGTACAAGAAGAGAGGCACGAGAGGCAGGAAGTCTCCTTCTTTCCCAACAAACTGAGTTGCTGTCGACGAATCTTTTGTCCAATCCAGTTTCAGGGAGTTCTCGAGAACAGATCTGTTGAGTGTTGGATGAGAGAGAAGGAGATAGTGTGAGTTGATTCCTGTCGACAAACATTTCTCGAATGATGAGTCTGTAGAGAGGAGGAACGACGACGTGTCGGTGAGCAGAGTGATGTCCAGAACACCCGATCCTTCAATGTTTTTCGATGAGCATGACACGAATTTTGTTGAGTCGAACATGACAGTACAGCCTTCTCCAACACTTCCAGACAGAACTGATCCTGATGCTGAGGATGAGGTGAATGCGGTGAACGAACAGGATGTCACAGAGAGAGACGCAGTGTTGGCCAAGCTGATGAAGGACGATGATGACAACGATTGCGCCACATTGGAGAAGTCCAGCATCGAAAGAGACAGAGAAGTGCCAGCAGAGACAATGAATGACCCACTTTCAGCAACAGCGACGGTGAGAGCAGAAGACATTGATTTCAGTGTCTGTGATGTTTGCGCTGTGGCGAGCGACGAGCTGAGAGTGGTTGTGGAAGAGATGACAACAGACGACGAGTCTTTCAGTTGACTCCATCCATGCGACAGAGACGAACAGGGCAGCTTCTTCTTCCCACAATTCGCGTGATCGAAGAACGACGAATCAACTGCAACATCTCCATCTGAGTGTGGAAATATGAAATAGGCGAGCGGGCCAGAGTGTTCGGGTGTCGTCTGATCCTCACCCAAAAATTGATTCAATTTCAGAAGCGACAGATCATCCTCGTTTCCAAACGTTCCTTCAAACGAGTCTGTTGTCACAAGATTCCCAATTCCTGTTCCCACCAGCAACACATCTGTCCCTTCTTTCCCAGCAGTGATGGTGAAAGACACAGATTTCATGATGACATCACCAGATGAGAAGGAGTTCTTCGAGATGTGGATCACACGACCTTTTTTGCTCAACTCCTCGTTGCAATGAGAGAACGAGACACTGTGCAGCTTCATCGTTCCAGACGATGTCGAATGAATCAAACTACCAGAATCGGCGGTTGAGAGGGAGGAGAACGAGACGGCAGTCAGAGAGAGGCAACTCGATGAAGTGAGGGTGAAAAGCGACGATGCTAACTTTTCGCTGTCAAGAGCCTTCTCAAAGTCGACTGACTTGATCGAGAGAGATTGGGTTGTCACACTGAAGGAGCCAGATGACGTGACGGACAATGAGTGGCGAGTGGGTGACGTGAATGATGTGATGGCGAACGATGAGGATGATGGAGTGAGTGATTGAGAAAGAGAACTTGAAGTGTTCAGAAGCAGCTTTGTCGTTCCTGACTTCAGTTTCAGGAATGCCTTCTCAAACGACGAGCAAGGAAGAGCAATCAATCCACAATTGATGTGGTCCATCCCTTCTGAGGCCACAAAGATCGTCTCATCAGTGTCTGAATGCGGAAACCAGCTCCACAGCAGACTTTCCTCCTTCGCTTCCTCCTTCCCAACGAACATGTTCCTTTCCAGTTCTGTGAATTGACGATCTGTTGGTATTGCGAGTGTGATTTTCAGGAAAGTGAACGAAGGACTGGAAGCTGTCGAGGTGATGTCTTCTGTCTCAATGAAAACGATGGATCCCACTCCCTTCGAAGCGATCGAATTCACAACACAGTCTGAGCTCATGGAGAACTGCGAACCAAGTGAAAGATGAATCAGGGTGCCAGCCGAGGCGTGTGTGAATGTGAGAGATGTGATCGTTGTGTTGGAAAGAGAAAGGACTCCTTTGGGACCAACGTCGATCAGACGAACAACATTCTGTCCGAGAGTGGTTGTCGAGCCAACTTCCCCGATCTCACAGGAGGTTAGAGAAAGAGTGCCTTGTTCTACAGAGAAAAGACATGCTGCCTCGCTCGACGATGACAGAACGAATGAGAGCAACGATAAATCAAGCGAAGCGGTTGCTCCATCAACCTCAATCCATCCATCAGAATTCTGCGTGACAGTGCGAACGGTCGATGAGGACGACATCATCGTGAATCCTTTGGACACCGAAAACGCGTCTTCCAAAGCAAGAGAGTCGTCCACCAACACAGTCGAGATGAGACGAGCAGTGGCCGAGCGGAAGGCAGAGTCCAACGAGGAGCATCTCAGTCGAGCAGAGCCACAATTCGGATGAGCACTGTCTCCTTCATTCGCCAACCCAGCATGCACTTCATCAGCAGGCAAAAGAAGGTAGAACAGGAGCGATGACTCGAAGAAAGGATCGTCACTCGCGAGACTGGTGTCTTGAGCGAGGAATTGGAGGAGAGGAGTCGAAGCAGTGTCGAAGTGTGGCCACAGGAGAGTGGAGACAGTGTGCGACAGGCGAGGCGAGCGGACGAGGACGAGAGTGTCATTTGAGTCGGAGCGGTATGAGTCGGCGAAGGAGACGGAGTTGAAAGTGATCGTTCCTTCCGTCGACATGTCCAGAAGAGGACACATCGTCGCCTGAAGCTTCGAGAAAGTCGTTGAGATGAGTGAGAGCGATTCTGAACCAGCAGAGATCGCAATGAGAGGAGTGGTGAAGATGGCTGGTTTCGTTGATCCACGAGTCGTGTTGAATGTGCTCTGTGAGATCACAACAGGTCCTGATGCTGTTTTCACAAGCGAACAAGAGTGAGTGACATCCTCCTTCGAGATCACAGCAATGTCCAACAGTTCGAGTCCCTTCCCATCTCCCAACAGCTCAAACACTCCACAACCAGCTTTCGATTTGATGTCCAGATTCGTCACTTTCAACTTCGCCTGATTGTGTACTTGAAACAGGAAGCTCCCAACAGCCATCGCTTCATCAATCTCAACCAAACTCCGAAGAATGGTTGCTTGTGCTGGTGATCTCGCTGATGTTCCAGTCACTGTCACATCCTGATCAGAAACTTCGACGCTCTTTTCAGTGTATGTCATGTTGTGAAGAAACTGGATCGTCTGCGGAATGGTTGACCCATCCAATGCTTTCTGCTTCAGGAATTTGATGCCGTAGACAAGTGTCGCACAGAATGACGATGTCCATTTGCATGTTATATCGTCTTTCCCACTCGGGTTTCCATACAAGTCAAGTTCACTTCCATTCACCGACACTTTGGGCGATGGGAGTAGTTTGTTTTGGACCTCGTCTTTTTGATTCTCGTCAATGCCAAGACCTTCCACAATGACTCTGAAGTTGAGCGAGTGCGAGCCTCCTCGAAATGATGAGATTTGCGAGAGAGTCTTTCCAGAGAAGACAGAGCTTGTCACATACACATCGTTTCCCTCTCTTCCAAAATTGTTCTCAAAGCGAGCGTCGTCGGACGAAGAGGAGAAGAACTTGAGAGGGCTGGAGTTGGTTGTTGATCCGTTCACAAAAATCGCTCCTCCCTTCCCTGTCGGCTTCTCAAGCGACCCATCCGCTCCAACCGCTCGACAATTCGTGAATGTTGTGGCAAAAGTCGAAGTCGAGGCGTGGGTGATGGTCGAAGTGGCCGTGTTGCTCACTTCAATCGCAAGAGCTCCTCCATTCGTCGCTGAACAATTCTCAAAACACGACAGAGTGCTCGTCAGTGTCGTCCCCTTCGCGTTCAGCACAGCTCCATTCGAAGACGATGTGATCCAGAAGAAATGCATCGATGTGAATTCCACTGTTCCACCTGTGCTCTCGATGAATGAGTGACTCCCAAAATCGAGTCCAGTTTTGGTGATCCTCGTGTTCTGGATCGAAACTGAACCTCCCGAGTTCCGAATGAAAGAATCTGTGTGTTGACTGCTCATGAAAGAGATGGATGTCCAATAGAAACTGAGTCCTGCTGAATCCTGAACGATAAACGGGCAATGTTGGATCGAGAACGGTACTGTGAACGATCCTTCCCAAACTCTGAAGTAACTCTTCCCTTTCAGCACAATCTCTTCCTTTCCATCCAGGTTTAGTGTCATGGAGGAACCTCTGAACGAGAACTGCTTGTCGATCAAAGTGATGGCTTTGAGAGGGCCGTATTGACTAGATACGAACCAGATCGGGAGGGTAGCAGTCGTTGCTGACAGTGTTTCCATCAGATTGTTGAATGATGTGAAGGATGAAGATGGTGTACCTCGCGTGAAACGACTTCCGATGGGGAAATCGACAGAGTACTGAAAAAAGTTCAAAGGGATGGCATCGAAGGAGGATGCTGAGGTATCTGTGAGATAGTGTGGTTGGGTGCTGATAGACCGGGCAGAGGTGAGAGTCAATTTTCCAGAGGTGAATCCAGAGAAGGCCAAGTCGTTCCCGAAAGAGGTCAGAGGAACGTCGGTAGACTTGTTGGCAAGATTGTTGGAGAAATAAGTGTTTGGGAGACTAACTTGAGATAAAGAGCCAGATGAAGTGAAATCGCAACAGCCGGCTCGGCCGGAAGATGAGCAGCGGCCAAAATCTGAGTATTCAATCAAGACACGTCCATTCGTCGACGAATCAATCACACTTCCTCCATTTCCCGATTTTCGCTTCACTTCCATAAACCAGCAGCGCTTGACTGTAAATGTGGCTGTCCCAGAAAGTGAGATGGCGGCTGTTTTGGTTAGTGAGATCGTGTTCAGAACTGACTGCTCGAATGTTGCTGAACCAGCCGAGAACGAGAAGAGAGCGACAGTGTGTTCGGCGATCTGTTCAACCCAAACATTCGAAAGGAGAAACTTGGCTGAGGCTGAGTCGAGAGAGACGAGAGTGGCAGAAGGAGAAGAAGGGTGGAGAGAGAGCGACGTCAGAGACACGTTCCCACTTCCACTCACCCTCATCCCTCCCGTTTTGATTTGGCTGAATGCCGAGCTGTTCACATCCCATCCCATCCCTTGAAACTCAACTGAAATCGCAAGTGTGGTTTCTGCGAGAGTGAACACACCAGAGTCAACATGGATCAAATTGAACCCATTCGTTGCTTCAGAGTTTGTGATGGCATCTGACAGAGCTGAGCATGGAGTTGGTTTTGTGCAAGCCTCCCCACTTCCACTGATCTCCACCCACCACTCCCCAGCTGCTTTTGGGAGCGATGGAGTTTCCGGATTCGGAAGAATCTTGTCTTCAGTCGTCAAGTTTCCATTGGTTAAAGCACTCTGAAAGAATCCAACTTTGGGTTTAGAAGATGTCGATGAGCATCCGATTGTTGTTGACGAGACGTGTCCTGTTGAATATTCGGTTATGCTGATGTCGTTCCCTCGATAGTGAGTGAGGTTGGGGTTCTTTTCTGAATATTTTTCCCTCGCCTCGTTCTCTCGAAAATGGCAATCCTGCATATAATTGTAGACTGGCCACGATAACAGTAAAGCACCACCTTTCATCTGGGCTGTGTTGGAAGAGAACTCGCAATGAAAGAATTTGGACACAGAGTTGAGAAGTTGAGCAGCTCCTCCGCTTTGAGATGTCTCGCAGTTCGTGAACTTGCAGCTGGTCCAGAGGTTGACCGAATTGGATCCTGAATCTGCGTAACACGCGCCAGACTCGTTGGTTGATTGTCGCTCGAAAATGCAATTTGAGAAAGTCGTGAAAGATATGGAAGAAAAGCTTGCAAGAAAGCGAGCACATGACTTTTGTTCAGGTGATGGTGTCGTGAAATTTGATGAAATAAGATGGACATTGAAAGAATAGTAGAGAAGGAGTTGTGTGTTGGCAGTTGGAGTGGCTGATGTGGAGGAGAAGGTGACAGAAGAGGAGTCGAAGAGGAAGAGGGGGAAGGCGTCTGTCTCAGCCTTAAGGGTCATAACTCCAACAAATGACGACCCAAATGACACTTTGAAGTCGCAACCAATGATTTTGAAAGGACCAATCACATTCGATTTTTCGATGATTCGAAAGGAAGTTGAAGGGGTTGTTGATTTGAAGATACAGTGCTCAAAAAGTTGATTGGCTGTTTGGGTGTCGTAGTGGCTTCGATCCGCTGCTGAATTCACAGTGAAAGTGATCTTTTCATCATTTTGCTCATTTTTGTTGTGATGGTTGATGCATTCGAGCACAGACGAGTTCAGACAGAGCGACGAGGCAGATGTCGTGAGGGAAGCTGTCGCTGTTCCATAAAGAGCATTGTCAACATGCAACAGCTCACTTCCGGTAATCTGCTGATCCATCGTCGTTGTTGTTTGTGTTTGAATGATTTGCGATGTCACATTCGAAATCAGGCTTGATGCGATGGAAGAATGACCAAAAATGGAGTGTTGACGAGAGTCAGTCGAACACACAACACCATGCGAGCCAATAAAGTGCGATGAATGAAGATGAATCCCTGAGATCGACACATCGACGCGCAGAGAATCAGCTCTGGCGTTGGAGGCCAAGCAGAACGAACCCAACAAATAGTCGACAGTTCTGAGGGAGCACGACAGAATGACAACACTTGACGAGGCTGACGACGTTGGAGACGAGCTGGGCATCACCAAAAGAGGCGGCATTCCACAGCTCACTTCAAAGGAAGAATCAGACATAATGGCGGCTGAGTCTACGATAATTGCACTGTGTACCGTGGTGGGAGCTGTGTTGTGATTTGATGTCGATGATCTGACGTCGTCTGGGCTTGGTTGTTTGAAGTGGATGGACGAGATGTGAATCGTCGAGTTTTCAACAACTAAGATGGAACTGAGCAAACTCTTCGATGAGAGTGATGTCGATGAAGTGGCTTGGTTGTCTTCTTCTGCATCTCGGAGAGGCAAAAGTGTTGTTGTCTTTGAGCCGACCAGCGACAAGTGTTGCGAGAGAAGTGGGAGGTTCAGTCCAAAGTATGCATCACTTTCAAGTTCAATTGAGAATTGTTTGGTTGAGAAGTCGTTGTTCTGACAGAGATGTGATGTGATGATATTCAATAACGACTTCGAATCTGTGCATTTGGGTTGTGATTGACCAGCATCGCTCAAGAAGAAACAGCAGCACACAAGAGACAAAGAGATCATAGTGATGGATGATTCAGAGTTTCAGTCCAACAGAATGATAGAGATGAGATCAGTTAGACTGTTTTTGAAGGTTTGCGAGGTTTTCAGAGAGAAGATCCTTCCCATTACACACTTTTCTTTCCTGCACAGCTCGAATAAATAATTATGGATTGCTTTGTTTCAAGTTGGCTGTATACGTTTCATATTGGAACAGCTGGAGGATATAATTGTGATTAAGTCAATCGTTGATTGTACACGGTGAATTATACATGTGGGGCATTGGTTTTCTCGATGCCAAAATGCCATCACCACCATCAATGGGCCCGATCACAATCTGATCGTAGAAATGTCTTGAATCGCACTATACATGTGTGCCGACATGTAATCATCTCATTTTACTCCGATTGAAGAATTGTTACTGGCAGAGACAGATGAGGTAGTGTTTGAGAAAAAAGAGCAAAAACAAATGTAGTGAAAGCGAGATGTCAAACCAAAACTCCCGTATTGGAGCAAGATCTGAGCCAGGTGGAAGAAAAAGACTGTTTGTTGAGAGAGACTTCAGACAAGAACCAAAAATCATGGTCAGGGACCTGATCAGGTCTGTAGTTTACTGTATGAGGTGTGATCATGGATCAGACCTCACAGAAGTGGGGGTCTGATCCGTTTCCTAATTAGGAGTATCGATTTTCCTCTTTTTCCAATTTATCACTTCATTTTCTTCATCGTACCGGCTCAATTTAAGCAAAAAACAATAAATGATGACCAGATAGCCTCTCAAATGGTCGATTAGACTCATTTCACAGTTTTTTTTCGAAAGTAAACTCTCTTTTAATGAAACAGTTTGTTAAGAACAAAAATTAGGTCTGATCAATGAAGGTCTGATCGATCAGATCCTTCTCAGGTCCCTGATCATGGTCGTTGAAACAGTGTTAGAATCTGCTGCTCAAGAGAACGTAGAGAATGGATCTGGCGTGATTGGACAATATTCAACATAATTATATCAGAGAATTGACAAAAGGAGTTTGTTTTCTTGATTTTTGAGGGGATAGCACGGAGACATGGTTAGAACGTCAGGCTTTGTCTGAAAACAAGATGAAAGATTGAAAAAGGGGAAAATACCGTTGGAAATACATGAACTTGGTGTGATTTTCTGGTTTTCTGTTCAATTCGTTGTTTCTTGACACGACCATTAGAATCAGAGTGAGATGAAAGAAAAGGCTGAACAACTGTTAGAGAGCGATGGCCAAAACCAGATTCCACCAGAGATCGTCCCTTGCGTGGATGGATTAGTGGATTAGGAGGAGTTTCGGGCGTTGACGCTGTAATTGTCAAGAGAGGCTGTTCAGAAATCGATCATTGAGAGAAGGAAGAGATTGGGTGATATTCCAATTCAAGTGACCGTGATGGTGAAGATAGAATCGAATGACATCGAAAATGGGAGAAAAACGGTCTTTTCAGGAATCGACTCAGGATCAACCCAGGATGTTGCAGAAGTGAAAATGAAGAGTGTCAGAGGGGAGATAAGTGGAGCGATTATCGCGTCAAACTGTGTCTTAGTCATTACACTTGCGTATTAAGGTCAAATTGTTCTCACTAGCGTTTCATCCAATGAAATGAGCAAAGATCTCGGACCCATCATTGGTATCTTCCATGCCCAGGCATGTCAACGCTTTTCCGAAAAAACAGTGATGCCATGCCATGCCACACATGTATACGGTGAATTCCTCAAAGACTGGAGTTGAACGTTCAATGCGAAGAATCTTCTAGGACTGAAATAAGTTATACTGCCCGACACGACAACTTGATCCGGCTGTAAAACGGTTTTATTTTTCTGAAGAGAGAGACAATGTGTTTCAATTTTCTATCAATGATAATTGAGAGAGTTAGACACAGTTTGATTAAAAATGAGAAGACAAAAAATTCTGTGTGACGTGAAAACTGTAAAATAAAAAAAATGATGGACATGCTCCTCACGACATGACACGTGATTCGCTTCATCCTGCTCGATTCCTCTAACTTTAAATTGTTTTAACTTTATGAGAGGAACACTCGAGGAGTCAATCACTGAATGAGAGAACGGTGTTTTCATTACTTTCTTATGGGATCGAGTTCTCACCTCGCACGATTTTTATACAAAGTTAGTCTCTTGTGATGTAATTCGCATAGTTTTCAAAAAGAATTGATACAAGCGTTCACGAAATGTGTTTGATGAGGTTAAAGTCGGTAAAGAGTGTTTGAAGGTATTTCTGACCGATATTGACATGTTTGATTCTTGGAAGTTTTATCTTTTTTCTTGTTTCAACTAACACAATCACTGAGAAGGACCCGTGAGTGGTGGTGAGGGTCCATCTTTCCCTCAGTGCGAAATGTGATGAAGGATCACGGCATTGTTTTCCGTCAATGATCTCTTCCGTCACGACAAGTTTTCAGTTTCAACTAATCCCAGTACATCACCAAATCCCAAGTTTGCTGGGATGATCACTCAACCCAGATTCTCAGCGTGGTGTGTCTTTTATCTTTATGACTTCTTGAATTTCTCTAGTCATCTCTCACACAGATTCTTCACATCACCAAACTGACAAAGCTCTCGAAAGAAACATTTTGAAAGAGTCTCATTTCCATAGACGCAGCGATTTTGAAAATGACGGAGAAGAATGCGAGGAACTCTGTGCGATTTGTGAAGACCAATTCGATACCCTTTGACGAATCGTTGGAAGAAACAGTGTGATTTTTTGATTTTGATGTCTCTCTTTCGATGAACAGCTGAACTGTATGAGACGTTTTTGAATCCAATTCGAACAGTATGCAAAGTCTTGATGGTTTCGTGCTGTGGCTGGCCTTTTCATTTCGCAACTCACTGTTAATCGTCGGTGTTCGGCGCATCGGTGTCCTTGGATGCTGCATTGACAGAGACATGGAGCGAACGAGTTGACATGTGTCTTCCTTTTCCTTTTCTTCATTCAATCTGCTACTATCTTTCACTAGACATTCACCATCTGGGATCCATTCAGGAGTGATATCGGATGTGAATCACGTGTCATGTCGTTCGGAGTATGTCCCCATACAGTAGCATTTCATGTCATTCTCTCTTATTTTTCACTGTTGATCTTCCAAAAAAATCACAGAGACGTATAACTCAAGACAGTTGATGGGAGAGAAAAAGGAACTCTCAACTCTCACTTGTTCTATCAAAAAGCAAAAATTACAGCCGGATCAGGTCGTCGTGTCGGGCAGTATAACGAACAGTCACAGACATACATGCAGAGAGATATTTGACACGATATCGAAAACGTCTCCGTACACACAAAATGATGAGATGATATGCTGAAGTGAAGAATGTGACGTGGTGAAGTGAGCGTGAGTCGTGAAGAGCGAAATGAATGATTGAGGTCACACCAAGGATTGCCCTTGTCAGAATCTCGTCCGACAGCGACCTGTCAAACACAGATCGTCAAATAAAGAAGTCAAAGAAGTGAAAAGAAAGACAGTAATGAACAGGTCGATAAGTGCAACTGTGAAATTGAAGCACGTGATAAGAGAGTAAGTTGAGTGACATGAAATGATGAAATTTGTCGTTGTGAGAAAGAAGAAGTAAGTTGAAGTGGATGACAAACGATATCAACAGAGTTGAACACAACACAGGCAAGCAAAGATGATTTCTGTGAGGAGAGATGGAGAACGATGGCGTGCGAAATTTGTGCAAATAGCTTGAGACAGTGAAGTGAAATAGTGAAAGTTGTGACATCGATACAATTACCATCAATTCCACACAAAGTGTGAAGTGAAGATTTGACTGCATCTGGGCATGTTGCTCAGTGATTCGTCTGTCATTTTGTTTGTTGAAGTGGTGAGCAGAAAGAATCTCACGATGAGAGACAATGATTCGCCGTGTTTCTCGATTTCGATGAGTCGAGATGGGTCTGGTGAGATGAGGTCAAGTGGTGAGTGTGAGATAAAACTAAATGATGACTGTGTGTGATAAGAGGAAAAGATGATTGTGAGACGAGATGAGATCAAATAATAAGGGGTTGAGATGACGTTTGTGAGAGGATGCAATGGATGAGTGTTACGGATGCAAGACGACGTCGTTCCCATCTGATTTCTTCTCAGTTTCTCCGCCATCGTCTTTTGTCTTCCCGTTGAAGTGTTGCGAGATGCTCGCTAGTGTTGGTCGCTTCAGAGGATCTATTTCGAGGCAGTTCTCGATCAGCTCGGCCATTTCGGGTGACACACGATCCATCTTCGGAAGAATTCCACTTCCCAGTTGTCGCTGAGCGTTGATCGCATCGATCTCCCCGAAGGGAACAAGACCAGTCTCAATTTCCCACAAGACAAGGCCGAGCCGAAAAACCGTCCCATGACTCGCATCCACAATCTCCTTTCCATCTGCCTCTTCTGGCGGAACCCAGCGCTGCTCCTCATTCTGTCGAACTTCCCCCTTCTCTCCTCCTTCCATCTGTGGTTGAGAGATTGTCGCAATGTCTTTGGGAGCGTTGTGTCGGAAGAGGATGTCGTCATTGGCATCAAAAAGAACCCAGTGCGACGTCAGCTTCGACAGGATCTCAGAGTGCGGTCTCTCTCTGGCAAGAAGCACCAATCCACGCGTGATCTTCTGCTTTACTGCTGTCTTGTCCATCGGCTTCGGATTGAACGTGTTTTGTTGTTGGTGGAGTCGGCTGTAAAGTGTCTCTCGGACAACGACATTCACTTCTCCAATTTTCTCATCTCGAATAACCACGGCCTTCAGTTCTTGTTTGCTTGATTCGAGTGGTTCATCATGATCGAGAAGAGGGACAACAGATGCGGTCTTGTGTTTCTCCTCCTGATTCGTTGAGAGAGTGTCATTGTCAGAGAATGTGAGCGCACTGTTTGCCTTGATCACGTTGGCTGATTGTTCAAAGTGATTGAATCCGAATTCATCCTCCATTTTGATCTCAACCTGGTTCAGTTCTTCTGTCTCCTGTTCAGCATCCTTCTTCGCTTTCGACTTCTTGAGGCGTCGACAGAGCAGAACAATCACGAGGAGAAAGATCACGAGAAGAGTCACCACAACTCCAATAATGATGGGAATCATCGTTTTCATCATCTCCTTCGTGTATGCTTTCCTTTCCGATGCTGCCGTTACCTTCACAAGGAAGTCTGACGTCACCACCCCATTTCCATACTTCAGACGACCTCGCCATTCGTTCACTTCCATCAGTCCCGAAAGATGCGTTGTCAAGTTCAGCGTGAGATTCAGATGCGTCTCGTTCCAGAATATTGTTGGAGCAGAGGAGAGATCGACAATGGTTGAGTCTGATTCGTTCCCTTTCGAGAAGATCTCAAGCAACAACGAGCACGGAATGAGTGTCGTTCCTTTGAGGCTGATCGAGAAGACTCCTGTTTTCCGATCTTTCGAAGACGAGCATTCATTCACAGTCAGAGTCGGGATGAACAGAGGAGCATCCACATTCACAACTGAACTTGACAGTTTGCAATCCGACGATGAGATCCACGCTGATGGACTGTCTTTCGTCCCATCTCCGCCAGACAAGCTCAGAACCTGAATTGTTGATTGATTCGAACAAGCAATGTTGCGATGGAAGGACGGGAACAATGAATGGTCGATTGTGTTGTCTTCAAAGGCAGTTGTGTGGAGAGTGACGGACCCCCCATCCACAACCAACGCACCAGTCTGCAGTTGAGCGAATGTTGTTCTGAAAACTTTCGTCGATGTGTTCGTCAGCTTCACCATTCCACTCGACCAGCTGCATAAGTCTTCTTCATTCGACTCTTCCCCTCCCAACACTCCATCAAACATGCAGTCCCGAAGTGTCAACAGCGATTTTCCATTAGAGGCTGTCAGAAATGTTGATCCAGTCCAGTCCGACACAGAAACAAAGCCCATCTCAGCGGATTCAAACGAAGAAAGCGAGATCAGAGGACACGAAGATGAGAGACACAGAAAAGATGTGTTCGAGAGACTCATCGTCCCTCCACTCACTTTCACAACTGCACTTTCGATCTTCTTGTTCCGAGTCACATTCATTCCTTTCAACACCAAAATCCCTCCTCTGTTCTCAAACACTCCTTCATCAGATGACAGCGTGGAACCATCCAGATTCACAACAAGCTCACTGATTGTCAGATAATCAAGTCCATTCGATTCACCATTCACAATCTGACCCTTCCCAACCACTAAAAGTGAAACGAGAAAGAAAAATTTTGAACAGGCGTGGAGAAAAGTGGTCGTGAAGTTCGGATCCTCTAAGCTTAAATGTTTAGGACCTCCTATTTAGGAGCCAAAAATGGGTCAAAAATAGGCCAAAATATGGTTCCGAAATAGGCACCCCCGGCCCAGAATCCTATTTTGGAGGTTCGATTTCTACCTTGATGGATACTCGGAGTTGAGACAAACATTATGGAAAAAAAAGTGGGACCCAAAAAAATTTTGGTTCCGAGAAATATGGGATGGACGGAAAGAGGGATCCAAAAAAGGGGGTTTTCACCCCGGGTTATTTTACCCTCGCCGGGTTATTTTACTACTATATGATCTGAGGCGGAGGGTGAAATCTGGGGATGAAAGCGACATCTCACTTTTAAAGCATTTTTAGGATCTCTGACATTTTTTTTCGATATAATGAAGGGAATAATGACTATATACTGTATGATATGTCAAATTGAATGAAATAAACTTGACTATACCTCTTTTTCTCGCATTTCTTTTCCACTCACTCATTTATCCATCCTATCCCATTCCGATCGCTCTGACTGAAGTATGGTTCCCTTCCTGATTCCGTCCTCATTCCAATCTGATTGGTGTTGATCTCATATTTCGTCATTTCTGAACGATCACACTCCTGAACAACGCTTTGATGAAATGTGCGCTTTTTGTCGACAGTTTCATCAGACGATTACAGCATACGCTGGATTCATTGAATAAACTGACAGTGCACAATTGAGTGAACTGGATTGTGGAGTTTGAGAGTGCGTGAACCGATCAGATTTGATGTGTAGAGATATCTGTTCCAGAGGATTCGCAATACGTTCAAGATGGAGCTTTGTTCTCAGTGACGATACTTGATCTGACAAATGAGGTTCTGAGCTCCAGTGAGATGAGCATTCTATTGAGACGAGTGGAAAAAACAGTACGAGTCAAATGCGTAAGAATCTAACTTTGGCACAGTTCTGACAAGCATGACATGCAAAGAAAAAGAATGTATACAGAAATTGGATAAGTCGTGTGGCTTTCACACTGTCAGTCCCAGTGATTGATTCCCCCATCCCAACACTCGTCCTTTCTCAATCCTTCAAAACACTCTCGTCTTTCTCCGAACTCTTGTCGTACATTTCACACATCAACATTACAGAATAAAACTCTACTATCAATTCCAATCACTCGAACGACTCTTCGGACTTCCTCGCCTGACTGTCCCCATTCAATGTCAACTCCCTTTGCAACCTCATCCTCCTCCACAACAGCGACGACAGACGCACAACTCATTCTGAGAATTCAACTGCTAAGATGAAGTGAGGTGTCAGAGTGACGCAAATCCAACTCGACTCCCATTCGCAACAACCATGTTCTGAGCATGACTATTTGAAGCGAAAACGGACATGGGAGATGGTCAACTTCAAACTGCAATCAACCAGCTCTACTTCTACGCCTCACTCTCTCCCACACAGCTCCCTCCCTTTGCCCTCCAAGCATCCCAAAGTAGTTATAGAAGCGAATAGAGAACCAATCTGAAATTGTCTTTGAAATCAAAACTAAAAGTCAACGCCGATTGACCAATTTTGAATCTTGTATTAAAAGGAATTTATGACATTTTGATGACATCAAAAAAGTGCCCTAAATTTGAAAATAATCGCCAAAAAAGGACCTCGTGAAAAGTGTCATTTTTGAAGCAAATATTGACAACATTCGAAAAAATGTTGGCGCTTTTTTGGTGTTTTTCCCTTTTTTACCACAAATCAGTCGAATCCAATGTGAGAACCATTTCGAAAAATTCTGAAAAAAATTCTAAAATCTCGGGGACACTGTCGGTCATCGATCAAGACAACCCCGATGAAAATCGGTTGGGAATTCGTCGAGCTACGTACCGAACTTAGGTTGAAAAAGTGACGAAAAAGTCGATGTTCGGATTTCGCCACTATGAACACCTTTATGTCTCAAATTGTGTTCAAACACGTTCTAAAATTACGAAATTGATTTTGATAGGTGAAATTTTCGGAAAAAAGCACTTTTGAAAAAAAAAGTTAGATCCGACCCCACAACATATTTTGAAAATGACAAAATTTTTAAGGAGGAGAAAGTGACGTCTCGCTCTTCTCCTACACGTCATTTTTCGCCCTCTGATGGTGTCAAAACCACTTAAATCGCTAGTGGACAGGTATTCGCGTCATTCGGTTCTGACGATCCTCGACATACGATCGTTTTCACAATTTTTCACCAATTTTCATTTTAAACGATTTTCCTTCAAACCACTTCACAATCGTCATTAAACAACCCTTTTTTGAGAATTCTGGTCGTACATCACCTATAGTTCACTTTTTATGGACGGTTCTTTGATCACACTTGTGACGACACATTTGCACCAACATTTTGACACTATGGATTTTTTGATCTGGATTTCACTGCAAATCCTTCTTTCTCACGGTCTGAGTAAGGTGTGCTCAAATTTTGAGGAGTTTTTGTCGGATAGTTCTCCCATAAAGTCACTTTTCCATGTTTTCACTTCACAACTTTTGACCGTTTTTGTCACTTCAAAACCGACTGTAGCCCCTTTCATTTCATCACTTTTGCTCCCCATTTCACATATGATCTGTTCATCATTCCTCTTCATTTTGCTCAATTCACTTCCATTTTGTGGGCCGTTCTCACTTCACTAGCACTTCATTTTGTTGTAATTTTCATCACTTTTTTCACAAAAACAGAGTAAAAGAAAGCGAAACAAGCGTGAACGAAACGGGCAAGTATGAAACTGAGAGGGAAATTGACGAACGTGAAAAGGGTGTGAAATGTGGCACCAATAGTGAAAATGTCGCTTGTGTTTGGTCCTTTTTTGCTTAAAAACAACAAAAAGTGCTCAAAAAAGTATGTGAAATGATGAAGATTACGGAAAAATACCGAGATATGAAGTGAGCCGTTGAAAGTGAGATCTCGGTAAAAGTCCGGAATCTTCACTTAACGGAAATTAGTCCAGTGTATTTGAGAAAAAGTTACAGAGAAAGAAACATGAATGAAGTGGTTAAAAACAGTAATCAACGAGAAAATGAAGACGGAAGTGAGACCAAAAATGAGATGGCAACGAATGAGAAACAAGTGGCAATTCCATCAAAAACAGTTAAAACAAGAGTGAAATAAGATGAAAATGAGGTTGATATGATGAAGAATGCATACTTTTTCCGAGATCGGCACCCGGTTATGAAACCTCGAATATCTCTGCAAAAGTCCGAAATCTTCAAAAAACGGAGCATACCACGATGATGCTGGACATCAGAAGAATCCAAAACGCACGGAATTAGAACGAATTGTGCACTCTTGAGAAATGAGTGATCGAACCCATTGATCCTCGATCTGAGTGACAAATCCAAAACTGAGAAAACCACGAATGAAAATTTATTTTTGAATTTTTTAATTTGTATTAAATGAATCCAACTGCGATGTACAAGGAAAGACGTCGAGTATGTTCAGAACAAGCATTAATTGAATCAATGAGAGAAGAGAACTGTTCACTAGTCTCTGAGTATGTCAGAAATAATGTGCCGGTGACGTATGTTCATGAGGGAGTTGAATGGAGAATAAAACCAAAGTTGTGGAATCAGGGAAACAGACCTCACTTAGCAAAACGTCGACACTACACTCAATCATTCGTCGAAAATGAACTGAAGCAATACAATTGTGAACTCGTCGGTGAGTACACTAAAGTCCTGGTTCCATTCACATATCGAGAGATTGGTGGAAGTGAAGTATTCAGAATTAGACTTGATGCATGGCTGACTGCTAAGAAAAAGCCCCATCAGAGAAAACAGAAATAAACATTCAACTTTTTTTATTTTCGGATTTTTTAATTTGTAGTAAATGACACTGCTAAATCCAGTCAAGGACAGAATTCAAGAAATTCGAGACCTCTTTCCGAATACACAATTTCAATTTATTGATGGTCGAACGTACAATCCTGACAGTAAAAACTATCAACATCACAGATCATTTCTCCTGAATATGCTTCAACACACAGATCTCGAGTTTCCACATCCAACAAAGAATCTCGATCTCAATCTCATTCCAGATTTTATTGAACAAGTGAAACTTCGACAGCAGATGGCGTCAGAAGATCGACTCGCTCACCGAATGATTATTGAGAACATGAAAGCGAATCCAAGAGTGAATAAAGATGAACTGAAGAAGCAAGTGTTCAGAATGACGTGGAAGCTGAAATCAATTGAAGAGAAACTGATGGATCATTGGATGAAGAATCTGTTGATCATTCAGAAGAAAAATGAACAAATGGAAAAGAGAGAAGTGCAGACATTTGAGGGATTTGAAGAATGTATTTTACTCGCTGAACCAAGAGACAAAGCAGCATTCAATTCATGTCTCATGAATGCACGAAGGAAGTTCAAAAAGAATGAGGTTGAGAAGGTTGAAGATAATGGAAAACCATATCAGTTGTACTTCCACAATCACCTGAAAAATGTTGAGGAAATCACAACCTTCATCAAAGCAGTATTCGATAAAGAGAAGGATCATCCATTCAAGATTAGTATCGACTTCGGAAAGATCATCGAGAGAAAAGACAAAGATGAGACAACATACAAAGACTTCAGACCAGAACTGGAGAACACATCAAAGAGTTTCCCAACTGTGATAAGAAGTTCAGGAGACATCCATGAGTATTCAAAATATGCAATCAATCTGATCAAAGAATCCCAGGAGAGAACACTCATGGATACGAAGACAATGTACATTGCATTCCACTCAATTCTAGTTGCAGTCTATCGATTTCCAGTTGCAGGAAAAGCTAATGCCATTCTCACTGAACACATCAAAACGAGAAACGTTCGGTACATCGATTCTGAGTTCAACATCTGCTTCTTTCAATCATTGTCGTTCCTCACACTTCCTGAGGTTCCAAAGAAGAAGATATCAATCAATATGAGAAACGTTGAAGCAAAACGATTGTTCGCAGTATTTGAGAATCTCACACACCTTCGACCACATCAATTAACTGAACATTTGCGAAAATATCCTGGATTTGATATTGCATGTGACATAGAGAAAGCGATGCAAAGATTCAACATCACAGTTCACATTTATGAATATGACGAAGACAAGAAGCGGTACTTCCTGAGTCAATCGTATGTCAACGAAAATGATGATGCAAGAGTTCTCCCACTTCTAATGATTCCACTTACAGCCACTCTCGTTCATGTGATGTTCATTGTGGATCCTGAGAAAAT
>JARBJD010000561.1:0-33621 GCA_033064195.1 Blattamonas nauphoetae
TATGGTACTTCATATGTACCAGTTTTGAGAAAATTCTGATGGACAGCTTTGATTTTTCTTCCGTTATCTTGACGAAATTAGAATATGATGTCTGACGACGTGAATCTGGTGTTGGATTCATTGAATAATATGTTTCGATGACAGGTCGACTGTGATACGGTGCAAGCATGAAACCATTGGCGGCAATCAGATCTTTTGTGTCTTTGTCGTAGACCATCACATCGGGAACTTTACCATATTTTTCCATTTTCACTTCCCAATTATGTCCAGTTCGTTCAATATATTCCAAAGCTGATGGAACACTACTGAGTGCAGAATTGAATTTGGTGCGAATGTCATCATCAGCATAGATTCTTTCATTGCATCCAAAGCCCCTGATCATATCTCATTTTCGGTTTCTTCGCTGGTGCTTTTCTTTGTGGTGGATTGAACTTTATCTTTTCAGTCATGTTGTTTTCATACAAAATAAAAATGAAAACTACATTTTAAATGCAGATAAATCATAAATGAAAAGATCAACCTCATCATTGACAGCCTACGTGAATGCAAAATTGAATGAAGCATCAAACAGAAATGTTTCACACGAAGTCCAATCACAAATACATCCAGACTTGAATTTCAATCGCAACAGTGTCAATGTACTTGTTGGAAACAGAGGAAGTGGAAAACCTTTAATGCTCTTCGAGAGATTGCCAAGCTACAAAATGTTCAAGTCAGAAACGAACTATTCCATCTGTTTGTCTTCGTCACTGATAAGAACATTGATCCAACCTTCGACAAGTTCAAACCAATCCTGAACGTTCCTTATGTGAAAGTGAAGTACGAAGATGCACTTCCATTTCTGTTGGAATTGTCTCAATCTAAAGCCGCGTATGAAGAGATCATAGACAACCAATGGCAAGACAGAATCACTGATGAATGCAGGGAGGATCTCTTTAATGCACTGTACATTGATGACTTCTCAGTTAAGAATCTCCAAACAATAATCCTCCTTGATGACTGTCGCAGAATCCTAGGTGAACGTAGAACATCCAAAATAGAATGACAATGATGGACTTGTTACTGGAGAATCGACAACCAAAGTTCACATTCTTTCCGACAATGCATGAGCTGTTCAGTCTGTCAGCAGACATGAAGTCAAACATTGATTCGATGTGGATCTTTGGAGGATTCAACAAAGAACGAATCAGCAGAGTCTATCCTCAATTGAACTCTCCAATAGATATTCGACACTTCTGGAATGTCTATCAACGAAAACAAAATGTGAAGCAGTCATTCTTCGATACAATACAGATGGAGTTGCACTGACTGAGATCAACAAAGATGGTTTAATCAGAAGGGTCAGTTAAGTCTTGAATGAGATTGTGAATGGTCTCGTCAAGACTTCGAAGCCTCATGCTGAGAGTGTCTGTTAGCGTTCGAATTGATTCTTCAATGTCTGATAATCTTTGATCAATCGAAGATTCACCGATGTTCTCATTGCTGACTTTCCGAAGTGCTATCTCACCTCTTATTTTTGTTATTCTGTATCCATCAATTTGGATCATACGATTTAGTTTTTGAGTCGTCAATTCATTCAATTCCTTTCTATTCTTTTCCAAATATCTCTGAAAGTCATGAATGTTTGTGAACTCTTTCTGTTCAGGATCAAAAGGTTCTAATATTTTCAGTGATGTCATTTAACTGAAATAAAAACTTCTGCATTACACCAAATTAAATTCGTCGATGAACTCTGGTGACAAATCGTCGATGGAAGCCGCATGATATTTCGTGTGTTGAATAGGAACGTACACCACATTCGACAAACTGGTGAGTCCATTTAGAAGTTTAGCTACAACATTTCCGTGTTTGTACTCAATGAATTGTCCCACGAATTGAAACTGTCTTCGCTTCTTCTGAAACTTGGCAGCAGTTTTGTTCAAATCAAGGTGAATCAACAGTATGTTTCCCGGTTTGTATCGCCAAAGCAGCTGTGATGTCTGTTGTCTTTGGATGTTCTTCAATTGCTCTTCACAACTGGAGATATTCAGTGCTTCAATTTCACGATTGTTTTGTGCTTGCTGTGGAGTGAACTTGTTCCAGTACGCTCGATGTGGAGTCACGTTGTAATAGTTAACCATCTGATTCATCAGCGTATGATTTGCCATCTGTGTCGCATTGTCTTGGAATCCATCTCTGATTGTTCTGATCACTCGATCGACAATTCGATTGTGATTTGTGAATGGTGAACCCGTGAAATAAGTATTGACTTTTTGTTGCTTAAAATACGTTGATGCTTCTCCACTTGTCCAAGCAGATTCTCCATCACCACGAATGTTGTTGACTTTGACACCACGATGATGAATGAGATCGTTGATTGCTGTCTTGACTTTACTCCATGATTTATCCAGTACTGGAATCACTATTAAGTATTTGGTGTTGATGTTGATGGCAAATAGATAAATCTGCAGTACTGTTTTTGATGTTGGTGATTGAATGAAAACGAGATCAATTTCCCAGGATCCTGACTTCGGTGAGAAATACAGTCGATCACATTTTTGTGGAACCTTTCTGTCTAATGTCTGGTGTGGATCTCCTGTGATTGCCTTCGACATGAATCGCATTTTTGATCGAAATGGATATGATATTTGTTCCTTTGGATTCGGAATCATCGGCAATCCATTGGCGATATTGGCTCGTTGTTTTTCCCGTAAGTTCATTGTTTGCTTTGGATTTGCTAGAGTCCATCGGTGAACATATTCATCATACCAATCTTGAAATGATCGTCCACCATACGGGATTTGTTTAGGATGAGCAATAATGAAATCAGTATCATCACTATCAACAGCTCTGGGTATGTGTGATAGAATAAACAATTCACGATTCATCTTCTTCGAATCGACAATCTGTTTTGTGATGAATTGTTCCATTCGTTGCTGATTATCCATGATTGAGTTCTCAGCTTTGATCTGTTCATCTTCTGAATTGTCTTTTTGTTGATGATCAAACATTCCTTTCATCACTTCCAATTTATCGAGGACTTGGCGAGTGGTTAATTCCGATCGTGTCACCTCTGATGGATTCATTGACACAATGTCAGGCACCTGTGAAATCGTCAGAAATATATCTTCATTGAACCTCCTTTCTCTTGCTGGAAAATCATGATGTGATTGTTTCAAACGTCTCTTCTTCCCAGGTCTGATTGATGATGAAAGTGTGGAATCGAGACTTGCCTCTGCGAGGCGTCGATCCAGACTGGGGTCGACTGACATTTGTTTAGGAATCGTTGTAGGTATTGTCTCGCCACTGCGAGGTTTTGAACTCATGGTGATAGTAGGTTGTCCAAAATAGATTTGATTAAATTCATAGTAAAATTGTTGATAAGCTTGATATGCTCGTTCAGCGGTGATATCATCTATCTGTTTTCCTGTGAATCCGTTCACAAACAATTGGACAACTCTCCTTCCATCAGCAAGTGACAAATTTGGAGATAGATCTCCCGTCAACCAATCATTAAAATATGTGTCATCATCTGCATCATTCTCTCTCCATCCATCTTTGGTATGATAGACGGGTAAAATTTGAGTCGGATCATTTCTGACATTGCTTATTGAGCTTCGACGGTGTTGTGTGTGGGTAGCAAGGTTTTTGACAATTGCAATGATTTTGGAATCATCCATTTCTACAAAAATAAAGTTTGTATTTATTCAATTTTGTAATCCACAGCTTTCAGTCCATGAATGAATGGAGGACACGATTCATTTTCAAGTACGATTGCCTTCAGATGAATTCCACTGAGACTGAGTTTCTGCTGTTGTATTTTCGCAATCTCAAATCCATTGGTGTCCTCTTCACTCACGATTATTCTCGTCTGAAAGTTCAATGTTGTTGTCACTGTTTTCTCTCCATTCAGACACTTCACATAATCGTCACTTGTGATATTTGTTTTCTTCAGAGACACTCCTTTGATCTTACATTTCTCATCGAGAGAGTAACACTTTGGTGCAAGACAGATCATCTGTTCACCTTCTTTTTCAATTGCTAATCCCAACAGCTTCTTCTCATCATCAACTCCTTTTTCAGGATTGGGAAACCATTCATATTTGTGAGCATCATAGAATTCTTTGTCAGCAATTACGTGTTCAAATTGTTGATGAATACCTGCTTTCGGATCTCCACTAATTGCCCAGTAAGCAGAGTCTGTATCTCCCTCACAGAAGTGAATCTTGTTCATGTCTAGGCATTTGTACATGAAGTTGTAGATGAAATTCAGATACCAGAACTTGGCATTGTCGAGTGTGAATACTGCTTCTTGCAGACATGTCTTGCATGATGCTTTCTCTCTGTCTTCGATCACGATGTAGTTGTCCTCATTGATCTCTCTTGTCGCTACAAATCCCTTCATCATCTGTTTCAAGTATGTTCTCTTCTCATTGCAGATTGTGATTGAGTTGTACTTCTCAGTGTTCATTCCATCATATCCGTAACTACCATTCAAGTTGGTCTTACAGAACTGTTCTTTTCCTTTGTTTCCAACCTTCATTGCTTCTATTCTATCATTCATGAATGAAGTCACAAATGGTTCAAATCCAGCATGTCTCGAGAATACCATCACACTCTTGATGTCATCGATGATGAAGTGGCAATAGTCGATGAGGAACCACAGATAGTATGTCGAAAAGAACATATACTGATCGTGTGTGCTCAAGAGTTGAGTCAGCTTTCTTTGTTTGTCATCAGTCTTCAATCCATGTTTCTTCATCAACGAATAGGTCTTATCTCCAATGTTTTCTTCTGTTGTATTGACCACTATGTTTCTGAAGATTGGTGGGAAGTTAATGAAATCGTTTATGTACTTTTCATCAATGTGTCCTTTCAGTTCTGCCACAAACAGTGTCTTCTGATTTTTGTCTTCGATGATCTCACGACATTGAGAATCACTAGTGAGGGTATACAAGCATCTTCCTGGCATGTACATTCTGTGATTCGTATATGGATTGTTCTTGTTCTTGATGGATGAGAAAGCACTTGGATAAAGTGAATTAAAGTCTACACCACAGACATGAGTCATTTTATGTTCTGTATCAGTGGAGAAAACTTACCGTCTTCATAAGTGAAGTGATTGATCGGTGTCACATCTTTGATATTCTGTCGATGTTGAACATTCGATAATCCACCGGTCACAGCCGCTCTCAACTTGTGATATGTTTGCTCATGTGTCAGAGTCATTGGTAATGATTTCCAGATGCAGTATTTCTTTAATTGAATCCTCAATCGAGTGAGATGTTCATCTTTGTCTGACTTGTAAGTGTTGCAGTAATCACAGCAGATCTTCACGTTCTCTTTTGAATGTCCTTTTGAATTGTCGATTCTATCCAACGTTGGTCGCACTGCTTGTGAGAAATTGCTTCTACAAATATAGCAATATTTTTCACATTCATTGACGAACCATTCGTAGTCTGATTCATTGACGTTTTTGTCAGTACTGCGATGAGCTTTCATGTCTTGATATCTATATCCTTCAACTTTGTATTTCCAGTATTATTTTGTGATTTTGATTGGTCCAGACTGGTCACATTCATTATAATCCTCATCTATATCAAAGTCCTTATAGGCACAAGCATATTTGATTGCACTTGCATTTGCTGACAATGAGAGATTGTGCAACATATCCACTTTGTATTGGAAGTTCAAATTGATTAAAGTGTCCAATGGTGCAATCATACATTCGACGTCTCTAATGTTGTAGAATTTCAGGTATTCCCATCTGTTCTTGAATCCTTGCTTTTTCCAATCGTCAAGGTAAAGTTGGTAATCCGTGTCGGACATTTCACTGTTGTTCAGACTGGAGTAGAATTCATATTTGGAGAATGGTTCCTGTTTGTTCAGTACTGTATCGTAGTCTGATGAATCAAATGATTCGTAAGCAAAGAATGATTTCTGCAGATTCGTCTTACCACCAAAGGCTTTGACTGCATTATCCAAAGTCATTGGTCCTGTGTATGACATCATGTCAATGAATCGAAGAACCTGTTGGGTTCTCTCGTGTCTTATCAATACTTGTTTGTACTTCGTTGTTGATCCAAGGAAGCTCACCACTTTCCAATCCTTGTCAACGAGATCACGAAAGATGAGATTGATGTCAAATCTGGAACTGTTGAATCCAATCACACTGACTTCATTTTGTGAGGGAATCTCTGGGTCTTCATAGTAGTTGTCATCTCGAACTGTCTCAGCATATTTGAAAAGTTCTCTGATCCATTGCTTCACAAAGTCTTTTCCATCTCGAAGATCAAAGTAGATTGACTTCACTCCTGATTTTGTTTTGATTGATGATGCAACAGACAGAGGTTTCAAGTGTGAGATCAACTGTGTGTTGTCATCAGAGAATAAATTGTCAAGAATGAGATCTTCCATAGTTTCGAAATCGTAAGTGATGTAGTATTGTGTTGGTTTGAATTCGTCTTGTCTTTTGTGTGCCATCAGAAATTCAAAAGTTCTATTGTTGAGGATGTGTGGCACATACGGTCTTGGTGTACGATCAAGTGAGATCTTCTTCACATGTTTTCCATCCAGTTCTTTGCATTCTGCTAAATGCTTCTCATAGTATCTCTTGAAGTTTGTATCCTTCACTTGAAATCCTCTAGATTGACAATAAGGACACAATTTATATCCAGTTAATTTTTCAGGATCAGAAATGAACAATACATGAACAATGCTAGCAGTGAGAGGAACCATAAGTATTGGTACAACAAGTGCATCATCATTTTCGTTCACATATGATTGACTGAGGAAATACCGCTTCTTGTCTTCATCGTATTCATAAATGTGAACTGTGATGTTTAGAATCTTCATTGTTTCTTCCATATCAGATGCAATATCAAACCCAGGATATTTTTTCAGGTGTTCAGTTAATTGATGTGATGTGAGATGGGTAAGATTCTTGCACATGGCAAACAGTCTATGAGCTTCAGCATTTCTTGTATTCGGAATAATTTTATGTTCAGGTGTATCGGGGAGTGTTTTGTGTGATACAGCTTGAAAGAAACAAATATTGTATGGTGAATCAACATATTTGATATTTCGGGACTTCATGTGAATGGTAAGTAACGCGTTTGCTTTTCCTGCAACTGGAAATCTGTAAACAGCAACCAGAATGGAATGAAAAGCAATAAACATTGTCTTGGTGTCCATAAGTGTTCTCTCCTGTGATTCTTTGATGAGGTTGATTGCATATTTTGAATATTCATTGATGTCTGGTTCATTTCTGATCACAGTTGGGAAACTCTTTGATGAGTTCTCAAGTTCTGGTCTGAAATCATTGTACGTTGTCTCATCACCATCTTTTCTCTCAACAATCTTACCAAAATCAATGCTGATCTTGAATGGATGATCCTTCTCTTTATCGTACACAGATTTGATGAAGGTTGTGATTTCTTCAACGTTTTTCAAATGATTGTGGAAATACAACTGATATGGTTTTCCATTGTCGCTAACTTTTTCGATCTCATTCTTTTTGAACTTCTTTCGTGCCTTCAATAAACAAGAATCAAATGCCTTTTTGTTTCGTGGTTCAGCAAGCAATATGCATTCATTGAATCCATCAAATTGTGTCACCTTTCTTGATTCCATCTGTTCATTTTTCTTCTGAATTATCAACAGATTCTTCATCCAATGATCCACCAATTTCTCCTCAATCGATTTCAATTTTCTGGTAATTTTGAAGACTTGCCTTTTCAATTCATTTTCGTTCACTCTTGGATGTGCTTTCATGTTTTCAACGATCATTCGGTGAGCGAGTCGATCCTCTGTCGACATCTCTCGTCTGTTTTTCACATCTTTCAGAAACGAACGAAGATCGGAGAAGTTGAGATTTATTGTTGGATGTGGAAACTCAACATCTCGGTGTCGTAGCATTGTAAGGAGAAATGAATAATGACGTTGATAGTATGTGCTATTTGGATTATATGTTCGACCATCAGTAAAAGCGAAAATAGTATTTGGAAATAGTTCTTGAATTTGTCGAATATAATTTTTTAGTGACTGTGTTTGGGTTTGCATTTTAGACGAATTAGAAAAGTGAAAATAAAAAAAGTTGAGCGATTATTTTTGTACACTTTGATCATAGCATTTACTACGATTTTTGTTAAAATAAATGGTCTATTTCTCCTGACAAGCCGGTTCTGATGAAAGATTTTGACCTCTCATATGAGGTTTTCTCTTGGCTTTGAACCATTCATCAAGTCTTGTTCTATATATTTTGTCATCTCCAATCACTCGATATTCAAAAGGAATCAACACTTTCTTGTACTCACCAACGAGTTCACAATTATGCTTTCTCAATTCGTTTTCAACGAAAGATTGAGTGTAATGTTTACGCTTTTTCTCGTGTGTTCGAACTCCTTTCATCCACTGTGACGGTTTTATCCTCCATTCAACACCTTCATAAAGATATCTCACCACTGACTCTGAAGATTTGTACTCATCAACAAGTTCACAATTCTCACTGTGAAGTGATTCAACAAATTTTTCTTTGGTACAACAATCATCGAATCTGTGATACAGATTTGGATTCAGATGTGGTCTTGATCCTTTGATAAATGATGAAACATAGACTCGATAAATTTCGTCAGGATTCTCTTCCTGAGCATATTCAAAAGTTCCATTTGACAGATATGTTGTTCCAAGACGATTCAGAACTGGCTCTGTGATTAGAATCAATTGCTCACTATTTAGAGTGTCAATCAGTTTGCTTGGTGTAAGTTGGTTTGTCATTTAGTACGAATTAAAAAATGAAAAAATAAAAAAATCATTCCTTTAAAAATTAAAGTCCCCATAGCTCCAAAACCACTGATCCGATTTCAATAAAACTTGCGGCAATGAATTCGCCGTGTCGGATATGACCTTGGATGAAAATATTTTCAAGATTTAAAAATATGTCCATATGTCTGTCTGTCCACGTTTTTGGTAAATGAATTTTTGGACCCCATTATCGGGGCCCACGGGGCCCACCTCGGATCTCGACGAATACCTCACCGATTTTGATCCGGTTTCTTTTCATCGATGAAGTACAGTGTCATTCGAACAAATATTTTTATTTCAAAATTTTCGTCAATCGGGTTCCCAAATAAGCGCCAAATTAGTGTTGATATTTTGAATCAAAAGTGAATCAAAATTGAATAAATTGTTGAAAAAATAGACGTGACCAAAAGTTCAAACTGTTAATTATTTACCATTTTTGAGTTAAAATCATGGCTTTTGAACATTATTTTGGTCATAATTAATAGTATTCCGTAGTGTCAGTGATGTAGATAGGCATCGAAATCATTTCCGTACTAATTGCTATCTAGATAGGCATCGATAATCGTTATATATACTACTTTTGCTCGGCAGGCGTGCACGACCATCGGTGCAGCCGTTTCCTGAGCAAAATCGAAGGCTGGCGGACAGGTCTCACTTTGTGGAGCTCTGTCTGAGTGGAGTTGTGAAGATGGTCGGTGTGTGTAAAATTAAGGTTCACCTGGGCATACAAGCGTTCAGAAGAGATTCCTAATGTGATTGAGGTGTCTCCTCCCTCCATCAGCAGCTTTGAGAGTTTAATTCGGAGGATGTAACAGCGAGAGCTGATGTGCGAGATCTTCTCGAGGGTTTTGAGCCAATCTGTGTTGATGTGATGCAGACTGCTTGTTGCTTTCTTGAATCTGTTGTTTTCTCGGCTTTCTTCACTTCTCAGCCGGCTAATTCTGTCATGAAATGATCTGACTGATGGGAAGAAGTCCGGATGCTGGTCAGTGCTTGTTGGCTTCGAGCGAGTTGAATAAGACACTTGAGACATGAAATGATAGTCGGTTGGTGAAGGGTTGGAAGGGAGCGCTGGAGAATGTGGAAGATGGTGATTCCTTGGCAGTGTGGCAACGAGGTTCTGATTGCTTGCAGAAGAGACCCGCAGTTAACAAGACTTTCGATGGGGAACGCACTCCTACCGACGAGAAGAGCGACTGTATTCCTGTAGTCTCATCCATTCAAATGTCACAGAGTCGACAGTTCCATATGCACTTCTTGAGGGGAGACGAACAAAAAGAAATGAAAAAAGCAATAAACTATATGAAAATCAATCATAAAGTTGAAGAAACAGCAGTATACAGGATATTTCGAGGTGGAAAGCGATGCGTTCATTAGGAGCAAGAAATGAGAGCGAAAACGACAATCTCAAGGGAATAAGGCGAGAACCATCTTCTCTGAATCAATATCAGACTCCAATCGTCTGAATCATGACGTGTGATGTCATCAAAGAGAAATAATGTGTTAATACGGAAATGATCTGTTTTCTTCGAGTGAGTTTAAAAAGAATCACAAATTGTTTAGTCACTCGAAAATGATGGAAAGAATGGAATTGTGAAATGAAATAACGATTTAATGATCTCTGAGAGAAAATGCGAGATGTAGTCAACTTCAGATGGGGAGGACGATCCGGACATGTCCAGGACTGGACACTTGTGTCCGTTTTCAAATGATCACAAATGGATTGTGAAGAAATTCAGACGATTCGTTTTTTCAACAAATGAGTGAATGTCCAAGATCGGACAAGCTTGGACATTTTAGCAATTTATGGGTTTTTTGTCCGAATTCTCTAATACTCGTTTTTCATTTTTTTGAAAGACAAAATCAGAACAAAATTAACATCTTGGATGAATTGGAGGAAAAATTGAGTGTCTATCACGTTTATTTAAGCCACAGGAAACACTTCTTTCTAACTTGGACAGGGTCTCTGTCCAATGTCCGAGAGGAACGAGGTTTTGTCCGTCCGTTGCTCATCATTACCTCCATCGCAGTGGTGAAATGAGCAGTTGAACTCGAACATCTTTCACAAGAATCGATCGAACGAAACCGGATTCTTGCTGAAAAAGAGCGCGAAGAGGCGGAAAGAAGCAAGATGCTTGAAGAAGAGAAGCTCATCGAAGAAAAACTGAACGAAGAATCGCAAACAATCGGTGACACATCTTCAACGACGCAAAGTGAAACTTCCTGTTCTCATCCAGCTGAACTGAAAGATGATACCGAACCGCTGAAGCAGTCCATGGAACAGGATCAATATCAACCAGAATCTGGCAACGAGACACTGCTCCAGACGGTGGACCACGTTGGTGGTGATGAGGGTATGGAGAATGTCGAGATTCAAGACTTTATGGTCACGATCAAGAACCTTTGGAGACAGCCACTGTTGCACCTCAAAATCCGACTGACGTCGACACTGAAATAGAGGCACTTCCGATCTTCCCTCCATCGGAATCATCGACTATTCCCATCCTCCACACCGTTCAAGCAGGACAGCCAGATCATGATGAGATTCTGACTCGAACAGCTCATTTTCTTGCTCGGACGACTCTTCACACGGGAGAGCATGAAACACACGATATCGACGACTAGGCTGCAATAAAAGGTGAAGGTGCAGGGAATCTCGATTACTTGGAGGATTTTTGTCTTTCCGACGAGAGCAGTTCGACCTTATCAGAATCACTCTCCGAATGGGCTCTTGACGCCGAAATCAATCAACTCCACAGCCGACACACCCTCTTCTTTCGAACAACCTTGATAGTCCGCCTTTCATGCACACTATCCCCGACTCAAATGATCAGTTTATCATGAACTCAGGAATCGCGCTCAACAGACCGATATTGTCTCGACCAGACGATATTTTACATCGAATTGTGATAGAACTGCCGAAACAGAACAAAAAAGAGGAAAGGAAGGAGGATGTCACTAGAAGCCTACAGATCATTGATCGGATGGTTGAGAATTCGTTGAAACAGGATTTGCTGGCAGATGCGCCCGAAAATCGGGACCCAACCAACGGAATCAGAAGACGAACCCACACAACCAGAAACTGAAGAGAAGTCCACACTTCAGGCCATACCTGCCTCGAAACCCAAATTCGACGAGAACTTCCTCTCCTCCTCGGAATCTCGGCTTCCATGCAACGCGCTTGACATGGTCGAGCTGGAGCTGACCCGACAAGCTTATTTTGTTCCCGATGTCGACGCTTCTTTTCCAACCTCAAACACCGTCTCACCACGCTCTTCTATCCAGTCCGTCACTCGCTGGCCATCCACTGTCCACATCGCCTCCATCTGCACCTCAAATGAACCAGCACAAGCACGAACTGCCGCAACGGGTGCTCGCTCGTCTACAAACCCTTTCTCCGATCTCCACTCCGATTCCGATGGAAGCGATGGCTCAGTGGTCCATGTTCATGTTTTCGTCGTCGTCTCTTCAGATGAAAGTGATGAAGGGATTTGTGGATTTAGAGGACTATGTAGGAGTTGGACTCGACTGAGCGAAGGGAGCCAGCGGTGAAGAGCTTCTTTGGGAGGCAGGAAGAGAAGAAGGACAGCCAATCGTCAGCTCTGGCTCAATCGCCGCCAGACTTGTCTTTTTAGTCCGTCACCCAACGCGACTCAAATTGCTTCGCTCAATCGTCAATCACACCTGCTGTTTGCCAAAGTTGCTTGAAGTCTGCGTATTCGGACAAGCTGACAAAACGTGGGTTGCAGGTGGAGTTCAGCAGTTTTGTTGTGATTCTGTCGGTGAATGAGTATTCCCGATCGATCTTATTTCGCTGGAGCTCTGATTGTGCCGTCTAAGTTTCTCTCCCAAAGCCCCACAGCCTGCTGGTGTGTGTCGGTGTTTAAATGTGCGCATAGTTGAGACGTGGCAAATGGGTGGTCAGGAACGGTAATGTATGCATCACGAGATTTTTCAAGAAAATCACGACTCCGTGAATCGTTCGAGGTAGAAATCGAACCTCCAATTTAGGATCTCAGGACAGAGGTGCCCATTTCGGCACTTTTTTGGCCAACAACTAAGGGGTCCTAAACATTTTAGCTTATGAGATCCGAACTTCACAACCACGTTTCTCCACGCCTGTTCATGATTCTTCTTTCTCGTTTCATTTATGGTGGTTTGGGATGGTTTTCTCTCGAAATGACAATTTTTTGAAAAAATGAAAAATCCTGAGTGGAATTTTGGAAAATTCCTGGTCACAAACTGATTTCCCTGTATGTTAAGCATAGGGACTCGAAAATATGTTTTGATCATATCTCCACAACCAGACATAGTTCCGACATGAAGTTTTCACCAATATGGATCTTTTGTTGAGAATTATTTTGTTCTGAAAATTTTGAGAATGTTCGATGACCTCCTATTTTAGACTTTTTGGCCATTTTCCACAAAAGTGATTTCTAACTTACCATCTCAGATTAATTTCTTCGTCAGATTGAACATAGAATCTTTCTTTAAATCACTCAGGGCCCTGAGACAATCCAATGAAACAGGACCGAGAAGTTTTTGGAGGATGAATTGTTCTTTGAGGTATTGATGTTGGCTGAATTGTGCCTTTTCTATACACGTTTTGTCTGTTCTAACTTGCATTGTTGTGTAACATGTGATTCGATTGACAGTAGAGAAGAGGTATTGCGATGGCGTCACACCATCATCTTTCATTGACACGATGAAGTCCTTCAAGAGGTGAAGTGGGGGTCTCCCCAAAATGATGATACCTGTCGATCGAATATGAGCAAAATTGTTCGGCATATAGGAGCCATATCCGTGATAGGGATTCGAATCCAGCAGGGGCTTTGCAATGTTTTTTCATTTCTTCGAAGTTTTTGGACAAATCCTGTTTTCGATTGGAGGTTGATCAACATATTGAAATCTGCCATAAAGCGATCGAGCGGTCTGCAATCTGGCATTTTCGTTGTTTCGTTGGTCAGAAGTGGTAGAAAATGGGCTTGGATAGCCGTCAAAGTATGAAAACGGCAAAGAATGGTTGGAACATAAGGATTTATTTCTTACAGGGCATTCAATTGTGCAAGGGAACGGGATTGAAAACAGAGAGAATATGTGATATCTGAACCAATGAAACAAAAAAGGAAAAAAAAGTCGATGACTGGAATTGAACCTGTGATGGAGATTCTTCACGACTCGACATCCGTTTGGGACCAAAGAAAAAGCTTTTTTCGCACATATATCGATCGAAGACACTCAAAAAAAGCAAGTATTTTTTCAAGGCGAAAAATATGGTTTATTCACAATCTTCCCGTATTCCCACGCTTTTTTGAATGTTGTTTTCCCCATTTCATTTCACTAAGAAAGCGTTTCTCTGAAACATGTCTTCAGGATTGGTTCACAGGTTGTGAAGATATGACAATATCAAAAACACAATTGTCCTCAAAACGATGTATTTTGAGGATTTCTCGTAAATGCATCGGGATGTACTTCACACTTTGTTTTCAGTATGTTTTTGGGGGTATTACGGTTCTATTAACTGGTAGTTAAGAGAGTATTCAACAGATGATGTTACCGATATTGGGAAAGAAGAAACCTTGTCACCTCCAACTCATCGAAACGTGTCGGAGATTTTGAACCAATGACAGTTCAGATTTTCCAGCTCAATTGGACAAGAATTCACTTCAATTCGTTTTTTGCTAGTTTTATCGATTCTTTGATGAAATTCACCAAGCTATTCTAAATGACAAAGTGATATGAGGAGAAGAAAGGAGTGGAACGGTTCAATTCGTTCTCACTCTGTACCCGACCGATCAGATTCTTTTCATCAGTCGGATAGTTTGTTATCTTTCCTTTACACTTGAGACTGGCATTCATTCTTTTGATTGTCAGATTGCAAGGATCACTTTATCCTCTGGAGCGGTCTGAACGGAGTAAATCTGAAAAGGAAGAAAGTCCCAATTAGGGGATGGTTCGTTTAAGCAATTGGGAAAGAACCCCAAGGAGACTGTCAACCTCATTCTTCCCATGATCAGTCTTGAAGTAGTTCACAACAACTGACATCTGTGTCACTTCATGATCTAATCTTCGATGAGGAAATACAACTGTTGATGCATGAATAGTTTCACTGCACTTGAAAGTCGAACCACTGTCTGTCCAGAATTGAACTGAAGTGATGTCTCTCATGGACTGATGATGGAATACAGTTCGAAGCGCGTAGTTCACAACAAAACTGTACGTATTGTTATTTGCACTGAGAAAAGTGATTAAAAGTTTGTTTCGTTTTCCTTCCCCGTTGCTTTGATGGACAACCACACCGATAACCACAGCTTGGTGCTTTTGAATATATTCTTTTTGTCTTCTCCGATTTATTTCTCTCATCCATTTGAATTGAATCTGCCATTTCGGCAAAAAAATAGGTGTATTTCGGAAAATCAAAAAAACAGATTTTATCGAGAAATAATGCTTTGAACAAATATCGGTTTCTCTCTAGAGAGGGTTCTCTTTCATTGTGGATTGCGAGTCAGGGTCTGGAGGTATGGTAAGCTTCACTTTTGAAAACCGCGCTCCAGTGCGAATCAGTCTGTTGGACAGTTGTTGGAAGAGCACGGGTTTATTTGGATCAGGTAGTGCAGTGAGTGAGGATACATCATCATCCTGGCCAGCGGTGTCATACCTGAATTGTTTCTTCAACTCATTTGTCCTCTCTTCTGTGATGAGTCTATGCGCTTTGGGAGAGGTGTAGACCATTACGTAGTTGTGTGGATCGGCTTGTGGTTGGGTCTTGATTATCGATATTCTCCCGGTCAGTGTCAGCAACCCGGAATCTGGGATCAAAACTATTCATTTTGGTCAAACTAAAACAGATTTAAATCCTCAAAATACTGTATACAGGAGGAAAGCACATCTGTTTTATCTTTTTCTGCTCGTTTCTTCACAACCAGATATCCGTTTTGAACCAAATATAAAAGCCTTTTTATCGTGAATCGATCGAATAAAGACTCTCAAAAAAACAAGCTATATTTTTCCCGATGTCATTTTTTTGTCGAGAACATTGACGTTTTTTTGCAACGTATCAAATACCCAACATTTTTTAGTCACATTTTTTTCAACAAATTCTTTCCGCCAAAAACGAGGTTTTTTGAGGATTTCTCCGATTCGCCAAGATAGACAATTTTCAGATTAACTTTTTTTCTTAGTTTGACAAAAATGGTTTATTTCAACCCCAGATTCCGGGTAAGTGACAGAACCGGGGTAATGACACATCTATAACGAAAGCAATACCGAGATAAAAAATTATGAATTGAATTTTCTCATCTTGTCTCATCACTCAGCAGATGATTCAAAAAACAACCGATACAACAGGGTAAATTTCGCAACTATCACATTCTCTTTCGTAGGTAATGTTGTCATCCTTCGGAGGAATTATGGAGATCATTCATTCGAGAATCGATTCTCTCTTTTTTCATTTTCTCAACCACACGACAATGCAAATGAGAGATAGTGAGAATATTCAATGATATCGTCAGAGAGAAATCACACATTTTAATTACCATTCGATTAGTATCTCTGCGAGGAGTGGAAACAGACAGCTCTCGGTGGAGGAAAACACTCTACTCCTCACGTCTCATCTCCTTGGAAGAGGAGATGGATTATGACGACTGCAATCGTATGTGCCTCCCTAGGCTCATCGGTCATTCATCTTGATCTCCTCTTCAAATACACTTTTTTGTGTTATACTTGAAAAATGGCTGTCTTTCAAAAGGGTGAAGGGTTTACGAAAAAAGTGTGGAAAATCATTTGTTCATTAGTGCAGGAAGTGGTGACCACAAACTTTTGTCCGTGACTGCATTCTCAAGGTTCTAAGTGGAAGTAAAAATTTGATTTTTCTAGGCTTGTCTGACCGGCACTGACCGGTCAGTTTTCATCGAAAAGTACTGACCGTCACTGACCGGAGAAATTTTGGAACCCATAATCGAGAGTTACCATTTCTCCGAAGTGGATTCCCAAAAATCGAATTTTTGAATCAATGTCCTGAGTATCAATGATTTTCAATGTGAAATGCAATGATTGAAATAATACCACTTCATGAAAGACGTTGTTCTCTTATTGTCAGACATTTCTAGTTCCGAGAAAAATTAAGTAGTTAATGGGTTGTCGTTCGACCTTTGTCAACTTTACTCATTGATAACGGATTTACTGCAAGTCCAACCTTCATTAAATGAACGGAACATCGAATGGACCATGGTTTAGTTTGCCTTTTACTCACACCTGTGATCTTTCTAGAGTTGGATGGGAACACCGTATTTGAATACCAGGAAGTGATTGAGAAACAAAATCATTTTCCTTCAGCGATGGCTGTGAGAGCAAGATATAGTACGACGAAAGCCCCATTCCAGAAGGATCGTATTCTGTATCTGTGCCGACACGTTGATGACTGTGGGCGTGGATGTCATTATATTGCTCGAAAAACCGCTTTTGATCCTCATCACACACATCAGTTTACAGTCAAGAAGCCAGAAAAACAACAACAAATAACTGTGGATGATAAGTTCACCAAGTTTGAACAAACACTATTCCTTTTCTGTGCACGACACACGGTATCATACAACGCAGTTGGCTCCAATGAGTTCAGAGATGTGGTGAATGAACTCATCCAGGTGGGAAAACGGTCCAGTCAAAAGGAAGTTAGCAGTTGTCAAAAGGTTCTCAATCGACGCAGAATTCCAGGTCGAATGGCAAAGTTGGGGCGACAAGCAATTCAAGATGCTCTGGCTGCAAGACGTGGACTAAGTGGAAGCATCGTGATTGACGGAGGTAAGGTTGGACATCTTCACTTTCTACTCGCAATTTTTGTTGCACCACAAACAACTTTTGAACCACTCCTCATTCATACATCCAACGTTGACTACAACCTCAATTCCGTGTTCTATGCCAGTTTTGCCTCGGACAGCGCAGCAATCCTCTCCAAACACGGGATTAAAGTTGTTGCCTTCGTGGCAGACAATGCGCTTGCCCTTCAGAATGGACTCGTAATTGTATCTCAAAAGGAGCGTACTCCTCAACCAGAAACGCTCCGACCAACTGACAACCTGGCATCGTCCCCTCTTGTTGGCCGATGCCACAACCATCTCCTCGATCTTGCTTGTACTGACGTAAAACAATAATCTCCACACCTAAGAAACCTGTTGGAGACACTTCACTATATCTCACGTGAGTTTCCACAAACTCTATCAAAACAAATCGGTTCATCGCCACGAACTTTCTCACCAACGAGATGGCTCGATGAGATCCGGCCAGTCTCATGGTACTCTGCTCACTACGCAGCCTTTCCGACTCTATCAGATTCCGAAGTTCAATTCTTCAGGGAAATCTCAGAAATTCAAAAGATCTTGCAGCCATTGTATCTCATGAAAAATCAGTTCGGAGAGCGATCCTGTGTCATTTCCAATGTGTTTCCAATCGTTGTCCGGACGATGCAGACAATTTTACAGAACCTTGCAGACTCACCGACTCGATGGAAAGAGATTGGTGATGTTGTCATTGACTGTCTCTTTTTACGATTCTTCTGCAATTCAACTTCATCACTGATGCTATTCGCTTTCTCTCTGACCAGGGATGGACGAGATTCCTACCACACCGACTGTTCCATTCTCAGCTCCTCCCTCGACGTACCAAGTCCCTTTGTACCGCTTGACCTCGTCTTTGACGAGATAGACTCAGAACCCGAATGGATTGATCTGTGCGAAGACGATCAGGAGACACTATCTGATGTTGAAATGAGAGGACGAGCTGCACGAAGGAGAAAAGAAAGGAGAGACAACGTGATGCACAAGTGCTGAAATCCACCTCTCCAGAGATTTGTGACATGCCACCCATCCTCCCAACCAAACGAGCCCATTCCGGAGAAGATCCCATCACTGATGTCCTTTTGATGGTCCAGTCCCATCGGCGACGAAAGTTAGCAAGGAACAAACCCACACCATCGCCACCTCTCTTCCACAGCTTCTTCCACTTCATCCACTCTCATCTCTCTATATTCCACGAACAGGTCAACTCTCCATGACCATGTTCACATATCCACGACCAAAACACTCGATTGAGGCAACACCGGTACCTCAGATTCCACAAGCCACTCAAAGTGTCATCAATACGGGACTGTCCGGTCAAAATCCGCAATCTTCGTCTAATCCCTCACTATCAACTCATGTTTCCCCATCCGTCCACCTTCGCACCATCCAATCACTCAGAACAGAAAAGCACTATTCGGCACAATCATCTCAGAAATTATATACACTCCTCCTCAACGCCACATGAAACCAGTTAAAACTGGATTCAAAATCCCAATCGTGGCATCATCTGGTTCAGATAGTATGTCTGATGAAAAATGCCGGACCAACTTCCACGTGCTCCAGGTCTTGAGGTATTATCCAACCTGAGGTCATTCAACACCGAAATACATGAGGGACTAACGATCACAGCAAACTCACTCTTCGGGACACTTCATCCACGACTGGCTGAGGAATTTGATGTGTGGATCAACCACGAAGAATCTCTCTCGGATAAGATAACCGTTGATCGATTCCAGACGTTTTGGCGACACTATCGTGAAGATTCAAAGACTGTAGCTTTATGCGACTGTGCGCTAACGCTGGGAGCTATTGTTGCTTCTGAAATTGAATGTGAGAGGAGTAGTATAGAAGTCGAATTGGGAACCACGTTGGCATAGACACCACTTCCATTGCTTTTTTCTCCATGCCGATTGACCATTCAGAAAATACTTGAAGTAAAAGTCATTTTCATTTCAGAAAGTTGTCAATCTTAGAGAAATATTCTCTTCCAGAGTTCAGTTACTTCATACTTTCAAGTTGAAGCTAATTTTCAAAAATTTTCAAAAAAGCAAAAACCTTGATTTTGGCGGAAGCTGGTGTATTTTTTCAAGGTTCCGAAGGTTGCGACCCTTCTCATCGGTCCCTTTTAGACCGGCATCGGAACTCATTTTTATCGATTTGAATTCCGGAGACGTACGTTGGTCTTGCCAAGGGCCTAGACCATGCCAAAGGGCAGTGATATGTGAAATTAAATGCTTCCGCCAGGAATTGAACCTAGGACCTTCAGCTTAGTAGTAGTAGTGCGTGCACTCACCATTACCACTAGACTATCCGGTCCTGAAATTATCCCGGAAAATCAGAAACTTTATACCCGAAAAAAAGACACTATAGCAGATTTAAAATTTGAAAACTTTGTCAATAAATTCAATATATAGCTAAAATGCTCCCGTGAAAAAGTCATGCTTTTTAACGAGGGTAACAAGTGGCCAAGAATTACTATTTAGCAGATCGCTCCCGTGGAAAAGTCATGCTTTTTAACGGGGGTAAAAAGTTAAAAAGGAAAATCTAACTTATTTTGAAAAAATTGCTGACGAGAAAAAGTCATGCTTTTTAACGAGGGTAAAAAAAGTCGTTCCCGTGATAAAGTCATGCTTTTTAACGAGGGTAGATAGGTAGACGATAAAAGGAATATATAGCAGATCTGAACATTCGAGATATAAAGCACAGGTCGAAACTAACATTTTCAGGAGCTAGTAGCTCAGTGGGTATGTTCCAGGTATGCACGTTTCTAGGCTATGGTTCGATTCTGGCGAGGGGAAATCTTTGTTTCACAAAAAAAATGAAAAAGTTTCCAAATGCCAAGACTATTTCAAAAATTTAAAAAAATTCAAAAATTCAAAAAAAAATTTCAAAAAAAAAATACTTAGGAAAATTTCAAAAAAATTCAAAAATTCAAAAATTCAAAAATTCAAAATGCAAAAATTCAAAATTTCCAAAAAAAGTTGAAGTATGAAACCTCGACGTAATTTCCCTTGATACTCAGGCAAAATGGTGCCCTCGTGGCTAATGCGTAGAACAGATTGAAGGTTGGATTGGAGCGGGACGAACTGGGAGGTTGTCCCCGGGGGTTCACTGTGGGCATCACTTGAATGTGACCGTAAATCATGCCCCCCAATACCTTAGCCCTTCAAGGAATTCGCCAGCAGTAGTCATTGAGTAGGATCATGATAGAGTGATCCCCAAAGGAGTATCGGGTTGTCCTACGGTACAATCATACAAAAACTTGAAAAGGAAATGATGAACGATTGAACGATGAAGGCTTGAATGATTGAATGACAAGTTGAAATATGATACCTCGACGTAATTTCCCTTGATACTCAGGCAAAATGGTGCCCTCGTGACTAATGCGTAGAACGAATTGAAGGTTGAATTGGAGACGGTGGATTTCTAGGAATCCGCCCCGGGGTTCATGTTGGCTTCAGATTCTCGATAGAGAGTTTGACCGTAAATCATGCCCACCCAAGACTTAACCCTTCAAGGAATTCGCCAGCAGTAGTCATTGAGTAGGATCACGATAGAATGATCCCCAAAGGAGTATCGGGTTGTCCTACGGTAAAATCATACAAACTTGAAAAATTGAATGATTGAATGATGAAGGCTTGAAAAATGAAAGAATGAATTGAATGATTGAAAAATGAATGATGAATGAATGAAAAAATGAAACTTGGAAGAAAGAAACAAAAAAGAAAGAAGCAAGATGAAATCTGGCACAACAAGGAACAAAAAATAAAAAAGTTCTCAACACCTCACTTCACAATTCATTTTTATTTTTTTTGATTTTTTAATTTGTATTAAATGACAACAGTGAATACTACATATGTCTCGCTAAAGACTTCGAACCCTCCAAAGGGGAGCGAAAAACGTCGAACAGATGCCAAGCAAGCTTTGATTCAGTCAATGAAAAAAGAGAACTGTGAACTTGTCTCTGAGTATGTCAGAGATAATATCCCAGTCATCTATGTTCATGAAGGAGTTGAATGGAGGATTAAGCCAAAGTTGTGGAATCAAGGAAACAGACCACACATGTCACAACGTCGACACTACACTCAATCGTTTGTGGAGAATGAACTGAGGAAGTACAACTGTGAGCTCGTTGGTGAGTACAAGCAGGTTCCTGTTCCATCAGAGAAGAATTTAGACTGTTTCTGATGTTCACAAAATTAACGCTGATTTTTTTTTATTTGAATTTTTTATTTTGCATGTGAAGAGTAGGTCCAGTTAGTGCAAGTGTGAGTCCTCGACGTAACGTTCCAAGATACTCAGGCAAAATGGTGCCCTCGTGACTGATGCGTAGAACGAATTGAAGGTTGGATTGGAGACGGATGATCGAAAGATTGTCCCCGGGGTTCATGTTGGCTTCAGATTCTTTCTCAAGAATTTGTCCGTAAATCATGCCCACCCAAGACTTATCCCTTCAAGGACTTCGCTATTCTCTGTGAGAGCGTAGCAGTCATTGAGAAGGACTGAGATAGATCGTCCCCAAAGGGGTATCGGGGTGTCCATTGGAAACTCACACAAGCATGAAAAGGAACGACTCAACGGCTATTTTTGTTTTGTGAAGAACGTCAACACAAAAATAGAATTCACTGTTTAATATTCCAACATGAGATCAACCAGAAATTCATAATACTCTTTAGTTCTTTTTCCATTGATTGTCTCCGTTGTTTCCATCTCGATTGACTCACCAGAACTGTCCTTAAACCAGATCTTCACAATTGATTGTCGAGTGGTTAATTCCCACTTCTTTCGCTTCGCAATCTGTTCGTTGCAGAAAGCAACGTACGAATCATTGTGTGCATCAGTCTGGATCCAATCAGCGTGAATGGTGTAATTCTGAGGAATATCTTTGGAGATGATTGTCGATGTGCCATTAATCTCTTCCTTCACATGTATGAGTTTGCAGTCGAGGAAGTAAATGTATTTTTGTTTTCTTGAATTGACAAAATCATGAGGAAATATACTGGCGTGACCGAGGTGACCGGGTCACTTTTGGCTAAAAAGTGGTGACGGTCAGTGACCGGAGGTTTTCGAAATATGGGTGAGATCAAAACCGATCTTTACCTGAAATTTTCAAAAAGTGGTTGATAAGAGCATGATGTACTGTTGTTGGAGAGAATGGAAGTTAAATAAAATTGTTATTCCCAATAGTCACGTGAGAGAAGTTATACTCTCTCTTTTTCAAGATGTTGCCAGGAAAAAAAAAGACAGGAATGATCGAGTCTGACATTCGAAAATGGACATTAACAGTGAGAGATTAATCTAAAACTCTTAAATCAACTTTATCTTGTGAAATGGAAAATTGACGTCATGAGAAATAGATGTACCGAATGACGTTAGCTGACTCCCATTTTCTTCTCTGGTTCAGGTCCTTGTCAAGTTGTCTGTAGTGAGAGTAGAACGAGAACACCATCGAGCAGAACGAGTCAGCGGAGGAGAACATTGCCACGTCGTCGGTGCGGTTGAGAGTGATTGAGCAGAGAATGGCGATGGTTCGGGGTCGTTCGGGGCTTTGTCCTTCGTTTCTTTTGTTGTGTGGTCATCTTCCTTGTTCTGTTCATCATTCTCTGTTTTGCGTTCATCTTCGTACTCGATCTTCTGTTCCTCTTCGGCCTGTTTTGGTATCTCTTCTTCTTTTCTGGTTTCTCCTTCTTCCTTCTCTTTCTCAGCTCGTCGTCGAGCTCGGTCAGCCTTCCTCTCTTCCCTGTCTCTCTTCTTCTTCTCCTTCTCATCTTTCCTTCTCGTCTTCCCATTCTTATCTTCATCTTTCTGATCATTCTGAAATTCAAGCTCCTTCGAGGACAGAGATAACACAAGCAACAACTAATCGCTCATCTCCCCTTCATCCCTTCCACAATCGATGCGAAGTTTTGTTTGGTTGCTTCTGGAGAGGGCTGGTTTTCGAGAAGGACAGTTGTTGATTCGTTGGACGATGGTCTCAGCGGAGAGGAGACATGCGAGGAGTGAGCGAGAAACCATCGACACATTCGGAAGGGGCGATATCTGAGCAGAGTTCTGCATCGATGGATAGAAGTGAGAGGGGGACAACATCTTTGGAGAGATCATCGTTGATGGGGATGAGGGCTGGAAGTTTGGGTGGTTCGTCAATTTCTTCCTTCGTTTCATCTTTCTTCTTCTTTTTTGTTTTTGACTTCTTTTTGGCTTCGTTCAACAGTATTTATTCGTCGTTCCGAGCAAGAATCAATTCTGTGCAGGCTGATCGTCTTGATCTCTTGGCGACTGCTTTTCGGCCTTCTGAGGTATCTGAGAGGCGGGAGAGTAGTGTGAAGTGGAGTGTGCATGCATGAGGTGATGGTATCGGGTGAAGAGCCCTGGGAGGTTGTGGTGTGAGGGATGAACGGATGTGTTGTGAAAGAACGAATGAGACGTCGAGTTGGCGAATGAAAATGGTTTGTGTGGCTTCCTCTTCAACAAGGCAGACCAAAAGCATGTTGCGTCGATCTGATTGAAGTTTAGTTGTCTCAAATGTTTGACCGGATTGGATCTTTTCTTTTGATCCTGTCCTGCTTCAAAACACTTTCCTCCAGAACTTTAGTGATCCATTCGAGTACATTTTCTTGGGATCGTGCGGAATGTGTTGTGGCGGATGGATCAAGAGCGGGCATCTTCAATCAAGAGAGATGAGAATGGGAGATGAGGAACAAGTGGTGACGTGGCAAGTGTGGACAAAAATAGGATTTGGGGTGGGGCATGTGAATGAAACATGAGTGTTTGGTACAATAAGACACGTTGGAAGAGGAGCGAATTGCGTTGGAGAGAGACAATGGGGAGATCACGACTGTTGGCGTGATTCTGATTGATTCATCTTCTCGTCCATATTGTAGAGGCAATTAAGACAGTTTAGGATGCTTATCAACTTTGTTTCTGAAGAAAATGTTGATCTGACCCTTAGAAGAAAAGAGAGGTGACACTGACCGAGCCAAAAGGCTCGGTCACGCCAGTATATGAGGAAATTGAGCAGTGTGAGAATTCTGAATTGAGAAGTATCGTTCAACCATGGTTCTTTTAGCAAAAATAAAAAATCAAAAACACTTTTATCATTAATACCCTCTCTTCACTTCTTCATATGCTTCTTGGAGTCGACGATCAATGACATATCGCACTCGTGGTTGTCCATTTTCAATCCAGAACAACCAGTATGTCGCCTGATGTAGTGCTAGAATTGGTGGAGGTGGTCCATCTTTGGTTGATGTGAAATATGGATCCAGAGCGCCCTGATTGATTGGTGTTCCTCGATAGACAATGTTCACCGATTCTGCTGTCGAAATACCTTCTTCACCACCTGCAATTTCACTTCGATCTGTTGGAACCATGAAAGTGAAACAGGTTGCATCCGTCACAGCTCTATTTCCCACAAATTGACGTTCAACTCCGTTGAAGTCTTTTTCAAGGCGAGAATGACAAATAGAATTTTCGAACTCTTCTGTTGCTGAACAACCAATGAAATCACCATTCACCATCATCATTTGATAGAACTCTGGTGAGAGTGTTGACATCGGGAAATTGGGAAAGTTCGATCCAAGCATTTCGAATTGACCAACGTAGTGAGGATTTCTGAAGACTGTGCATTCATTTGGTCTTTCAGGGAATAAGCACATCAGATTCATGAGATTGTTGAGTTTGATGCTGATGTTTGATCTCACTCCCATGGCATTTGCTTTTGATTGAAATGATTGTGTGTCAATTCTTTCTGCTTTCAGGACATAAAGAGTCTTTGAATATGTGTTGAATAGGGATTGTTTTGTTGCGTCGGTGATTTGATATCCGTAGCAAATTGTCGTTACTTTTCAACAGATGAATTCAGAACTGTGTAGGTTCTTGATATATACTGGATGATTGCTGGTTTTTCAGCCATTGAATCTTCTTTTTCAAACGCACCATATTGCCAGACTGGATTTCCGATTTGGGTAAATTCCTGAGTCAAAATGCAGAATTCTCCGTCATGCATAAGTGACATTCGAGAAGAACCGACATTAAGCATTGGTGTCATATCTCCTTCATCAGTTGTATCTTGAATTGATTTTCGAATCACAGTTGAAGGTCGAATGGGACAATACACAAGCGAATCAGTTGTCAAGTGAAATCTCAATCGTAGATTGCCAAAGAGGGAATTTGGATACTGATCAAAGGTGCTCAGTGGAAGTAAATTCACAAACGGAATAACCAGTGGAATCGTAAATGTGATTGTTTCCGGTAAATCTGAAGCACTCGAGCATAACGGTGTATAGTAGAATCCGCACACACTTGGATCCATTCTCTGAACATTTTCCCACAGACTGTAACAATGCTTCATGTTGTTTTTCTCTTCATGTGACTTGAAAGTGTGATACAGAAATGATTCATGGATGTGATTATTCTGGAGTGTGTTGTCAATAATGTTTCCTTGACTATCAACCAGTCTCATATCTCTAATTGCATCTGATGATGATTTATATCCGAAGAACATTCCGTACATTCCAACGTGTCGTGTAACGTATGTATCCGGAGGTTTGTGAACTGGAACAGTCACAGTGAGATCAATTCGCAAATGACTCTTCGCAAACTCAGTCACATCATGACCATCATAGCACAATGGAACTTCAATCTCATCTCCAATTCTGCATGGCATAGGAGGATTGGTATTATGAACTTCTAGAATTGAATACACATGAGGTTCCGAATCCCATTGCTTTGGCAGATATGATTGGACCTCGATTTGCTCAATTAATGTCGATGTTGGTTTGGATTGATTAGATCTGATACTTCTCATTTATAGAAAAATAAAAAATACAATATCATTATTTTCTTTTACTGTTTTATGATTTCAATATTCCAAGTTCCTTATGTAACGCTTTCAGTGTGTGATTTGGATAATACTCAACTTTTGGTTCACCATTACTGTATCGTAGGACCCACCAAGTTGTTGCGGTTGCTAAAATAGGTGCTGGAGGATGGGTAAATTTTGTCATAAAACCATCACTTTTATCAGTTTGTTGACTTGGATCAAGAACATTATAGTATGTGTCAATCAAGCCCTGATATATTGGCTGAGATCTCAAAGTGACTGGAACATTCTGACCTCTGGAACTGATGGAATCATTACAGTTTGTTGGACATCCGCTTCTCTGTGTTGAAAAGCATAAAAGAAAATCAGAATTGTCATGAATCGGTCGTACTCTTGTCATTGTTTCATTGGGATAATTCTGATCACCAGTGAGTTTCTCTTCAACGAGAGAATCTGTAAGTGATCGCTCAAGTCATCTGGAACAGTAAGGTATGAATCAAGGTTGAGAGTCGACAATGCGAACTGGTAGAAGCGAGCTCCAATAGTTGTTGTCGGTTGTTCTGGATAGTATTTATTGAGTAGATTCACTTGGATATTCTTCTGCATTGGATTGTGAAAACAAGTGACTTCATTGTCGTAGTGACGGAAGAGGAGCATGATATCCTTGGCATTTACGAGAACCATTTGCTGAGTACAATCAATTCCTGTTGCCGTTGGTGTCTTCTGAAATGGATAGAATGAGATCTTTTCAGCTGGTATTGTTCCAGGACGATCCTGATACATTTTCCTCAGATTCTCTTTCGCAATTTCTTTCATTTTGTATCCAGCACTCATGCAATACACATCATCAATGCGATAATCCATAATGTTGAGAGAAATGTATTGTTCATCAGGGGAAGGTTCCGAGGTAATGCCAGTCGGATGTGAATATACACAATCTTGTTTTACTGCCATGATCTTAAATGATTGACCGATTTGAACGAAGTTCTTTGTGCATGGGGGGACGAGATATGGAAGGAGGTTGGACGATCACGATTACAATAAACAAGTGAATTTCGGATGGGAGGAGACCTTGTTGTATAGTCGCTGACCAGCAATGAGAGTGTATTTTTCAGTGTCAGTTCAGGATTCACAGGACAACAAACGAATGCATCTTCATTGATGTGAACACTCAATTTCAGATCTCCAAAGAGACACCGAGGATAGTCAGTCATTCCTGAGAATATCAGAAGATCTTCAAGATTAATCGACACACGAATAGGCACGTCAATAGTGTCTTGAAACACTCCTGTTCCAGATGTTGTTGTAAAGTCTGACAATGGAATGTACACACCAGCAACAGATTCATCATGATTCCATGCATTCTGCCAAGGTGTGTGACAATGCTTTCGATTCTCCAATTGACTCTTTGGCTTGATCATGTTGTAGATGTGAGACTCCATTGATACGTCATTGGTTGTTGTGCTGATGATTCTCTGATTGTTGTGAAGAACAGTAAGGTCACGAAAGATTGATGCCGAATGTTTGAGTCCAACAAAGATGAATATCCTCTCATTCATGTACGATCCAATTTTACCTGCAGTTGTTTCCAGTTGTTGAGTTTCAATGTTGCAGTCATTGTGAATGTGATGAACGAATCATCGATTTGACAAATGTCTTGATTACCAGTCAATGGAATGATTATTTCTTGTCCTTTGTAGAATCGTGAATTCTCTGATGGTTTCAATTCTTGAATAGAAGTACTGTGTGCTCCATCATTCAGAAGAAAATTAATGTGATGTTCAGACATGAGTTGCTGCTGTATTTGACCAATATCATCTCTGGTATACTTGATTGATCCAGTTGTATTTCCAGTCAATGAAGATGCTCCAGTTCTTTTGTTTGTCAGATGTGTAATGTGTGAGTTCATTTTATCAAAAATAAAAAACAATATTGCTTATTTCTTTTCAATTTCTTCTTCTTTGGTTTCGGCTTCAGCTTTTCTTCTAGTCTCAGTATTTCTCCTCTTAGTTTGTTCGCAACTGTTGTGTTTCCTTCATTCATTGCTTGCTCATATTGTGCCATCTTTTCTGCATGGATTTGTTGGTCCGACTTCACATCTGGAATCATTTCAACCCCTGTCTGTGCAACCTTCGAAATCAGTGGTCCAACAAAGGGAATGAGATTCAGAAAAGGAGCTCAACTCTGAGTATGTTTTTACCGACTGCCGCTAATTTTGATAACCAACCTGGTGCCATTTATGTAAAAATAAAAACTAGAACACAAACAAATTATAATCCTTTGAATTGAATTTTAGAATTTGACGATTGAGGAATGTCATCGTTTGAATAGCGTCCATTTCGAGGTGGTTCATAATCTATCATCTGTTGTTGTTGTGGTGCTCGATTGATTGCTTTATTCTGTTGGTACACATCCATCATTCCGCCTAAGCCACTGAGTATTCCTCCAGCTGTTTGTCCAAACTTGTTGTTTGTCTGTGAGAGCAATCCACCTCCAACCTGGAAGCAGTGATGGGGCAAGTGGTTTGATGAATTGAAAGAATTGTTTGCCAATATTTTTGAGTTTGTTGAAACTTCCTGGTGCCATTTATGTAAAAAATAAAAAAAATACAATTCATTAAATATTCTAACGAGGAATTGCTTTCGTCAGTGAAATTCCATAATTGAGGATGGTGTTGTATGCTTCATTGAAGGCAATACTCATGTCTTTACCACCAACAAGGATCTTGAAAATGGTTCGAAAGATTGGGAGTTTATTGAGACATTGGCACTTGTCAGACAGGTCATCCAATTCAATCACCACATCATTGATCCCAGTGAGTGTCGCAATCAGTGCACATAAATCACTTTGGTTTGTGATCAGTTTCTTTGATGGTTCAATGAGATTATTCAAGAGTTTCTTTTCACATGCGAATGCATTCTTGTAGACGAGCAGCAGTTGATCCTTGAATGCTGAAATGTTGGAAGTGTATTCTCTCAGTGGTATTGAACGACATTGGATTGGAGCGGATGGATAAATCTCGAGTGGTGGTGGATCATATGTACCTGGAACATTGTCGAGTTCAACATTTGCTCCTTGTTCATTGCGATCTTCGAGCTTTGATCTTCCAGAAGTTGCTCCTTTATTGTCGATGATGACATTGTTGGTGATTGACGTTGGAACAGAAGAAGAACTTGTGTGTTTCGTAAATTGACAACTTAGAATTGGCTGCATCACTTTCTATAAAAATAAAAAATATATATTTATGTTTTTAATCACTCATATCTTTCTCCAAGTGTGCAAATCGAGCATATTCCGGCATATATCCTGTTTGGTATTGACCCACATCCCTTGTTCGATATGCTTCAGATGTCAGTTGATTCAAAAGTGTTGAGATGTTTGCTGAAAAACGACCAAGGAAAGTATGTAAATCTTCTGTGTTCTCAATTATTTCGAGAAACTGTGGATGAATCTGTTCCTTAAACGCTTTTCTTGCTTTCGTTCTCTGATGATCTGGATTTGAACTGATGAAACCTTCAACATAGTCTTCAAGCCACTGATCCCACATCTTTGATGCAATCTTGGATTGAATGGAATTGAAAACCATATTGTCCAACACTCCTTTCCCAATGTCTGCTGGAGTCTCTCGACTTGCACGATACACCTTCAAAACATTGGTCATGAATTCACCAACAGCTTTCTTCATTATTGCATAAGGTTGTTGTGATCGTTGTGCTTGCATTTCTTGGTAGTTGACTTCACGATAGTTTCCTGGCAAGTCATATGTTCCAGTCTTGAGGAAGTTGTGGTGTGCAGCTTTGATTCTTCTTCCATGATCTTGACGAAATGATGAATATGGTGTTTGTCTTCACATATCTGGTGTTGGATTCATTGAATAGTATGTCTCGACGACAGGTCGACTGTTGTATGATGCAAGCATGAAACCATTCGCTGCAACCAGATCTCCGTTTTCTTTATCATAAATCATCACATCAGGAACCTTGCCATGTTTCTCCATTTCCACTCTCAGTTTTGTCCAGTCCGTTCAATGTATTCTAACGCTGATGGAACACTACTGAGTGCAGAATTGAATTTGGTGCGAATGTCATCATCAGCATAGATTCTTTTCATTGCATCCATTGTCCCCTGATCATATCTCATTTTCGGTTTCTTCGCTGGTGCTTTTCTCTTTGCGGGAATGTATTGTATCTTCGACATTGTGTTTTCATACAAAATAAAAAATCCAAAACTATATTTTAATTAGAGAAATCATAAATGAAAAGATCTTCAACAACAAAACCTTTGGTTTCGCGGAGGTGGAACCCTCTTCGCTTACAGCATACGTGAATGCAATACTGAGTGAAGCATCTAGTAGGAATGTTTCTCATGAAGTTCAATCCCAGGCTTCTGATTTGATCCCAGTGATCCCAGTCGGATCTGATCCCACTAAATACCTACAATACCATTTCGTTTCTTTCATTTCAAAAAGTCTTCTTATATGATATTTGAATGGAAAAAAGTAAAAGGAAAATGGTCACTTCATAGATCATGAAAATGCAAACTTTGGGTGCTGCTGTTTCAGTTTGTTCTACAACAATAATTATTAAAACAAGTCGATAATGCGTTATTATGTCTTCTTTGATGGTTTTCTCACTGACAAAAGTCAATGAAGGGAATACATCGAAAAAAGTGTTGGTGATTGTGATCGTGCGTGTTTTTGGGAAATAAGAGCTGTCTGAAATATTGAAGAAGCATTATGTGAAAACAAGTGAATTGAACATGATTAATGAAGTGATAATGAGAAAATCTCAAAGGAAAAGAGTTGAAATTTGATCTCAGTCCAAATTTAGGCACTGACATCAATTGATCCCAGTTTTACCTATTTTGATGGGACTACTCAGATGCCTGTCAATCACAGATTCATCCAGACCTAAATTTCAATCGCAACAGTGTCAATGTCCTCGTTGGAAATAGAGGAAGTGGAAAAACATTCAATGCTCTTCGAGGTTGCCAAGCTACAGAATGTTCAAGTCAGGAATGAACTATTTCACCTCTTTGTCTTCGTCACTGATAAGAACATTGATCCAACATTCGACAAATTCAAACCAATACTGAACGTTCCTTATGTGAAAGTTAAATATGATGCTCTTCCATTTCTGTTGGAACTCTCTGAATCGAAAGCAGCCTATGAAGAGATCATAGACAACCAGTGGCAAGACAAAATCACAGATGAATGCAGAGAATCTCTTTGACTCACTTTACATCGATGATTTCTCAGTGAAGAATCTCCAAACGATTATCCTTCTTGATGACTGTCGCAGAATCCTAGGTGAACGTAGAACATCCAAAAATAGAATGACAATGATGGACTTGTTACTGGAAAATCGACAACCGAAATTCACATTCTTTCTGACAATGCATGAACTCTTCAGTTTGTCAGCAGACATGAAGTCAAACATTGATTCAATGTGGATCTTTGGAGGATTCAATAAGGAACGAATCAGTAGAGTCTATCCTCAGTTGAACTCACCGATTGACATTCGACACTTCTGGAATGTCTACCAAAGGAAACAAAAGTGTGAATCAATAATTCTTCGATACAATACAGATGGAGTCGCACTGACTGAGATCAACAAAGAAGGCTTAAACCGAACTGTCCGTTAATTCTTGAATAAGGTTACCAATCGTGTCGGTCAACGTTCGAATTGATTCTTCAATGTCTGAAAGTCTTTGATCAATCGAAGTGAGTTGGAGTCACCGATGTTCTCAGTACTTGATTTCCTCAATGCAATCTCACCTCTTATTTTTGTGATTCTGTATCCATCAATTCTGATTAACCTGTTCAATTTCTGAGTTGTGTATTCAGTTCTTCTCTGTTCTTTTCCAAATGTCTCTGAAAGTCATAGATGTTTTCAAAACATTTCTGTTCAGGATCAAACGGTTCTAAAATCTTTAGTGATGACATTTCAATGGAATAAAATATTCGAAACAGTTTTGATTTAAACTAAATTGAACTCATTAATGAACTCAGGAGTTAAATTGTCAATTGAGTCTGCATGGAACTTTGTGTGTTGAATCGGAACGTACACTATTTTTGGTAGACATGTGAGTCCATTTAGAAGTTTAGCTACAACATTTCCGTGTTTATATTCAATGAACTGACCTACAAATTGAAACTGTCTTCGCTTCTTCTGAAACTTGGCAACAGTCTTGTTCAAGTCAAGGTGAATCAACAGGATGTTGCCTGGTTTGTATCGCCAAAGCAGTTGTGTTGTCTGCTGTCTTTGGATGGCCTTCAATTGTTCTTCACAACTGGAGATATACAGTGCTTCGATCTCTCTATTGTTTTGTGCCTGTTGGGGAGTGAACTTGTTCCAGTACGCTCGATGTGGTGTCATGTTGTAGTATTCCACCATCTGATTCATCAATGAATGATTTGCCATTTGTGTTGCATTGTCTTGGAATCCGTCTCTGATTGTTCTGATCACCCGATCCACAATTCTATTGTGATTTGTGAATGGTGAACTCGTGAAATAAGTGCTGACCTTTTGTTTCTTGAAGATACGTTGTTGCTTCTCCACTTGTCCACGCTGCTTCTCCATCACCTCGAATGTTGTTGACGCTAACTCCACGATGGTTAATCAGATCATTGATTGCAGTCTTGACTTTGCTCCATGATTTATCCAGAACTGGAATCACAACAAGGTATTTGGTATTGATGTTGATTGCGAAGATAAATCTGAAGAACTGTTTTCGACGTTGGTGATTGGATAAATACAAGATCAATTTCCCAGGATCAAACTTGGGAGAGAAGTACGGTCTGTCACACTTCTGAGGAACCTTTCTGTCTGCTGTCTTTTCTGAATCTCCAGTGATGTCTTTGGACATGAATTGCATCTTTGATCGAAAAGGATATTGTATTTTCTCAGTTGCTTTTGGAATCGTTGGTTGATTAATCATCATTCTGTCACTTCCTTTGTCTCTCAGGATTTTCCTCGGATGTGCAGAATCCCATCTGTGAGTATATTCATCGTACCAATCCTGAAATGATCTTCCTCGAATGGGATTTGTTTTGTGTGAGTGAGAATGAAGTCAAGATCATCGTTCGCAATGGTTCTGTTAATTGAGGCTCGAACAAATCTGTTTCTGTTAATTTTATGTGCCTCCAGAATGTGTGAGGTAATGAAGTGTTCCATTTGCTTTTGA